>JBCJKH010076121.1:19780-39877 GCA_039877255.1 Loriculus beryllinus | reverse complement strand
TTCTGCCACCAGCAACTTTATACATTAGAAAAATCTTTTCTATCTAACACAAAGTTTTACTGTGGAAACCCAACGTAAGAATATACAATGAGAATATTAACCTAATAAAGGGGGGGGGGGGGGTGTTATTTGTTCTTAATTTAAACATAATGTATCCCTTGACTAAATAGAGACAGAATTCTTAGTGTTAGTTTCATGTCTGAACCTGTTTGCAAAAAAGTTAGCTTTAGGATGGCAGGACTATTTTTTAAGCTAAATTTTAAGAAGGGAAGCTACGGCCTCTGCCAAAATCTGAAGTACTGGCTGTGAAATCCATGCATTAACCACAAGAGCTGATAAGACAGAAATGGAAGCTTTTGGGGAAAGTGATCGTCAAAAAAGGCAAGGAGGATTTTTTTTTGTCATTTCGTTGGTTTTTGGTTTGTTGTTTTGTTGGGTTTTTTAAAAAAAAACAAACTCACTAGCACAACCTATACCCATAAACCACTTCATTCATCAGCAGAACAGGGTCTTCTCCCTACTACTACCAAATTCAATAGGTCATTTATTTAGCAGCTCTCTGGCTGGAGTACGTGCTCTCTTTTATTCACTCTGGTGTTGACAGCAGTAATCAAATTTTGCACATACCACTGGCTCTATTATAGTTCAACAGCAGCTGGCTGACTGCCTAGTCTTCTTATCATCATGTAAGATAAAAGAGACCAGCCAAACAGACCAGCTGAAACTACAGTGGGAAGACAGAAGTTGAGTGAAGCCTAAGTAGAAATCTAGTAAGTAGAAATCATATGGATTTATGCTTGCCTGTGTATTACAAAGCATTGAGAAGAGCAAGGCTAGGTTCAACAAATGACAAGCTTACTTTCATAGTTTTCAGGACTGGAGCTTAGATGGCAACTCAATACTTGTAGAAGAGAAAGTCTGAATGCCAACACTGCCCATCAACAGCTCAGTCCATGCAGCAAGGAGTGGAAAAGTTAAGAAGTGTAGAGTTGGGGTGGGGGGAAAGGGAAGGAAAAAAGAGGGAGGGGTAAACAACAAGAACAAAAAAAAAACAACAGAGAACTATATCCTTTCATTTGAAGGTGAGTTCATAATTACTTAAGATCACTTCTCTATCACAGCCCAGCACATACGAAGTCAGTACTGGGTTCAAAGCAAATTAAAGTTCATGGAGGCAAACAACAATGGGAGCAGAGGGCAACATCCGTTACTTATAAAAATTCCCTGTATGCAAGGCAGTCCAGAATGAGATTGGTTTCTATTTCTTCTTTACCTTCTGGGAGCCTTCCAAGAGGCCTTGAATGCCTTGACTCTGAGAAGAGGAAACTGGCTCCTTTTTCACAGCCTCTCTCCTTCTAGCTTTGTTCCAACAGTCCCTGGTTAACCCTGCTCTGAACTTCCACTCTTCCAGACAAGCCTGCAGAGAAAAGCTTGTTTCATGGAGGAGGAAAAACCCCATTTTAGAAGATTTCCTATGGGAGCAGAATAAGGACACACAAGAGTTCTTCCTTCACCTTTCTCCTCCATCAGGAATAAGCCAAAAGCTCTCCTCTTCCTAGAGGAGCACGCTCTTCTGTAGGGTTCTTGCGCTACCTCTCTAGCCCTACCCTTTATAACACTGCTATAATGAGCTTCTAGTTAAGCACTTCTCATGCTGTGGGACATCAACACCCCATAATTTTGTTCAGGATGTTTTATTTCACCACAACATGCCAAGATTTTTTTGTTTGTTGTTTTTTTGTTTGTTTGGTTGGTTTGTTTTGTTGAGGTTTTTTTGCTGGCCTAACAAACAAGTTTTGAATTGGCAGATCACACAATGCTTCCTTAAGCAAGGAAACAAGAGAGCTTAGAGGATAACACTAAGGAAAAGGATGCTGGAAAGGCAAGGACAGGAACTTAAACATAAAGTAATGTTTCAAGTGCCTGATGCATTTTGATGGAATCTAGTCCTCTGTTTATCCCCCACTTCCAGGAAACTCACAGCAACAGCAACTTCAGATGGACAACAAAGTTTTTAGCACTTCTACTGAAACCTCCTTTCACACAGCAGGTTCCTGGCAGCAATAATGCTTTCTCCTGAAAAGCGAATTAGTACAGCAACTGACCTTGCTACTGTGGAAAAGGAACATGACTGAGTACAGCAGCTGCTGGATCACTGCAGTACAGATAACATACAGACACTCTTCCAGTGCTCACACAGGCAGCTCCAACAACAAACTCTTTCAGGATGCAGCTTTTCAGCCACGCTGCACTTCACAGACACGGTTCTTGTAAAACAGCATGTCTGTGGCTGCTGCAAATAACCCACTGACTCATCCTGCAAAGAAACTCATCCTGCAAAAGAAAGAACACCAGCAACTGCAAATGACAAACTGTGACAGCTTTCAAGAATCTCCACAATTTTAGTTAGACTTTTTCAAAGTTCTCTTCTGTCTTGGGGAAGAGGGCATATAGATACTGAAGGGAACACTTTGAATCTAAATACTGAGAAAACCTGTGGAGCACATTCTTCCAAAAGCACTGCTTGCATTATAGTTAAACCTGTGAAACCCAACCATGACACACAGCCAGCAGCACCCCCACACACACTCATTCACATCGCATCTTGAGCCACCTCTTTCCAGCAGCCCTGGGAAGTGGCAGCAAGTCCGCAGGAGACTTCTGCGTTTTGCTTCTTGTTTGAAATACTGAGCACACCTACTGAAACAAGGTTCCTGCCCATTCATGGGCACGTTTATAAAACAAATCCCAATCATGGCAGATGCACAGCTCAGCACTTGCGTACTTGTGTGCTGGGAAATAACGTGCATTTCAGCAACAGCCCTGTGCTGAAGTGCAAGCAGCAATGTGCAAGCCCAGACACAAGAGAGAGACCACAACTTCTGTGCCCCCACCTCTTCAACCAGCCATCCTGGTTGTCCATACCACCTGCCTTGGCAGCAGGCATTGCCCTGCTGCAGTGGCCTGGGCTTAGCCCAGCAGCCAAATGGCTGTGAGAGCTACTGGTGAACAACTCCTCTCTGCCCTCAGCACATTCTGCAGCATCAGAAACTGCTGCAGGGAAAGGTACCACCTCCAAAACACATCTTGCTCCCTTGCCCTCTGTGTGCCAGGATGCAATCCAAAACTTGGGAACAAACGGCATAGGCAAGCATATAAATAAAGTGATTTATTTGTACCTTTTCCTGCCACACATTTTGCAAATGTATATTTGCGCCTCTAGGAACAGAAACCTCTCAAAACTTCCTTCTAAACTGCATAGGGATTTTTCCTTAGAAAGCACCTCCTGATGCCTTCTTTTCATACTAGAAGATGTAGGCAGGAAAACCGGGAAACCTACAAGATTTCATTCTTAATTGCAGTCATGTTGGTTGATTGAATTTTGAGCACACTTCCACAGGTATCCTTTCTGGGTTGTGTTAGTTAAACCTACTTCTGCTAACAAATCCTGCCCAGGGTACACACTAATAAAGAGTGAGAACAGTCCTGTCAACAGGAGAAGAGCAACTCAGAGTACTCCAAAGCCTGTAAGTCAATATAACAAACACCCAAAGCCCCACAGGAGACAGCTCCCCTGTGGAAGGAGCCTCTTCCGGTTCAGCAGCTACAGCAGCAAAGTACTTATCACCTTTCACCTTCAGGTACCATGGAATTGGATGAAGGAGGGTCTACTAGCTTTGTATGCAACGTTCCTGTCCCCTCCCTATACAAACATACATATATATACGTATATACGCACATGCTATATACACACTTTGAGCACCAACAGTCCTTGCTAAGCTGACAGGAGCAGCCAATCCTTCTGACCCAGCAGGGCTGGGCAGAGGGGAAGGACAGCACATGAGGAAGCCTGGAGAGGCAACTCTGGAGCAAGCACACAGCCCTGTGCTTGGCAAAACCTTCAGGCCTTTGCTGAGAGTGCCTCTAATAGCTAAGGCTGCAAACCCAGCCTTCATCCTGAAAGCTAAAACCCCCATCTACTGCTGGGGAGAGGGAGGGGAGATAGCCACAGATAAATTTATCACAGTGTATTTCTACAGTAGCACAGTCAGACCAATGATTCAGGCATCAGTAGTCAGCAGACTGCCACCACCAACTGCAGCTTCAAACATCTAAGAGTTTGCTTTTCTTTTTTAATGCCCCGAGATGACGCATGGGTAATCAGATAGTACCCACTAAGACATTAACTCTTCCCCTGTACCATTTAGAGCACACTATTTATTTGTGCACTGCCACCAAACTGTTACAAGTACACATATTTATTACCAGTCATTTTAAAAATTAGCATTTAACATCTCCCACCCAGACAGTCTGCTTCCCTTCCTATTTGCAGCAATGCATTTTATTCATCTTTTCCAAAACCAAAAGCCACAGAAGGAAAAAGAGAGGGACAGCACTGTGCTTTGCCTTCTGCAGGAACTGTTCCTACAGTCCTCATGCTGGGGATGGGGAGCTTTGTTCACCTGGAAAAGACACCTGCAGAAAGCCTGGATTAGGAGTACTGAATGTCTCCATTCCATCCTCAAATAGCAAGAGTATTGTAGAGAGGTCCCTAAGCTATATAGAGTGTTCTTTCCTAGTCCAGAAAGCTTAAAGTCAGCAAGAAACTATCAGAGGCACCCTAAAACTAAGGGAGGAAAGGGGTGAGAGGGAAGAACAGATGTTCTCTACAGTTATATAGCTGACCATAGGCAGCTTAGGACAGCCTTCCTGCGAACAGCTTCTTGTCCATTAGCACACTTTGACAAATACATGAGAACTTCAACTCATTTGTGTTGACTGGAGTTAGTCTAAGAATAAATAGAGCAATTGCAGAGAGAGGACACAGTTATACTTCCAACACAATTACATTTCCAGTTAAACTCTCCACTCCTCTGAGGATAAATCTGTCTCCTGCCAAGGACCCAAGGCAAGCATCTCTCTTCCCAAAATAGCATTGCAGTTAGAGTCAAAAGAAAAGAAGGAAATAAAAATGCATACCAAAACCTGCCTGCTCACTCAGCACGGGAAGCCTGCATTGAGTGTAGGGGACCCAGCACAGTGACACAGCACAGAGGTGAGTGCAAGCACCCAGCTGATGGTCCAGAGCTGCACCATGGCCCCTGGCAACCACACGCTGCCCGGCTGATGATGGTGGGTGCCACACTGTTCCTTCTGCACAATGCCAGAGCAACACCTACAATTTTTCAAGCTACAGAAAACCTATCTTGCAATTATCTACCCTGCTGCCACAGTATGAGGATTTACTTTCATGGAAGATCCCTTTACCAAACAAGATAAAACACCCAAAATACCCGCACACAAAACACACGCTCCAGCTCAATCCTCTTTAAAGCCTCCAGCTAACTGCAGACTTACTATACCTCTTGTTAATTTGTTCCAACAGTTCAATTGCACTAACTGCTAAAAGCTTACACACCAATTCACAACCTTCAGCCACTGATTTCCTTTTAACAGCTACAAACTGCAAATCATTATGTGTTTGTTTAAGGTTGCCAAGACTGCAACAAGCACAGAGAGTGTATTTCAATAGATAATCCAACATCAGATGTTTTGGTTGGTATAACAGTCTACAAAGACTATATATATTTATATATATATAAATAAAATCATTGCATCTCAGTTGTCAGCTACTAGAAGTGCATCATTAAAGCTACTGCTAAAAATTACAGGCCCTCTTTCTTCCTTCTCTCACCAACTAGCACAGCAAGAAAAAGAATGAGGTAAAACCATGTCCTTTGTTACATATTGAATCCACTGGAACCTGCAAATTAACTGATTATTAAACCAGCCTGAGGTCAGTTTGCAGAGGCCATCATGCAGCAGCTACAGCAACACAGAGCCACCATGTTGTACTGTTAACTAACAAGGGGAATCAGGTAAGAACAAAGAACAAAGCAACAAACAGCATCAACCTGCTTTCTCAGGGATACAGAAGCAGAGTTAAAGCTCTCAGAGGGAGGGTTCTTCAATTTAGCACAGCATTTCTGTTTATCAAGAGACTAGAGAAGGAAAAGAGTGTAGAAGAAACAAAGCACACAGCCCAACTGAACCATTACCTAGGAGCAGAAAAGACCCACACACACAAAAAAACAACAAGCCTCTCTAAAAGTAACCCTACACACAGACAAATAAGCACAGAAGCCGCACACTGAAAAGAGAGGTGCACATGCTTTCCCAAATAAAGCACACTATCTCAAGCCACCTGCCCATGCTTCCAAGCAGAGGCTGGGCACCAGCCCAGTGCACCATCAGCAGAACAGATTAAGTAGTAGGTTGGTTATCAGACATCCCTCTCAGCTCCACACATAAACCACCAGTGTGTACCATCAGTGGAGACATGGTAGAAATAGGACTAGGCAGTAGCAAGCAGCTGAAGGGCAGTAACTGGTTCAGTTTTGCAAGTCAGCAAAAGGTTGTATGTTTGCACCCTCACTTGTTTTCAGTAAGCTTTCAGCAAGCTTTCTGTGCATATACTTTGCAGGCTTCTGCCAGGTCAAATGGAAAACACTGGGCTCAGTTATTTAAGTCCAAGTGTGTGGAGGAGTAATTACCAAAGCTCCACTGGACAGAAGGATTGCATTCTTTATTCTTCAAATGCCACCACCCACTAAGACATAGCAATAAAACTCCAGAAACGTTCTAAGCAAAGCCAGCATGCATTGTGCAGAAGTTAACCTGCAACCTCGTAACACCCATCCCAAAAACTCTATCTGTACTTCTCAAAATACTATGGTAAAATGAGGAGCTCTGCTACTGCTGCCACCACCAGTATGGCTTTTGTCAGCAATGTAACCAAGTGTTAGTTGAACTTAAAGCTTAAAGCCACAGGTACAGTTTGTTCCAAGAAGTCTTTCCTTCTGTGCAAGACTGACTGGCACCACACACATTCTCAAGCCAGAAAAATGAAGCCCCAAAACACAATTCCCACTTCACAATTACTGTGATGCAACACATGCAGCGCAGCATCTGTACATAAAGATTTTGATGTCAACAATACACACATTTACTAGCTTATTTTAAAGCAATTTAAGGTCTAAAAACAGACACACACACGACATTATTGGTCACCTTACTGAAGCATCACACCTTAAACCTGAAGTGTGAGCAGGTGCAGTGTCTCATCCACAGTCTGAACAGCAGCTTTTCCACTATTCATCCTTCTCTCACCTGACAGTTACTGCAACAACCTGACAACAGGCTCAATAAAATTTCATGACTTTTACAAAAAACATTTTGAAGCTGAAGCCTTCAAGAATTTGCTTTTTTCCCTTTGAGTTTCAGTGTCTTATCCCTCCACTGCTCAACTGCTTTTATGTATTTTAAACATATGTACGTAGTGAGTACACTCATGATTAAGAGTACATGAGTATGTAACAAGTAACTTTGAAGAAAAGTTTTTACACCCAAGTGGATAGATTGAGATTCTGAAACACCACGCACCATCTGTGTGTTCAGGACCCTCGCACCATTCAGCAGATGGGCTTTTATAACCCCACAACCTTCCTAGCACGTGAAGCTCTGAATGGTATTCCATGTTTGCCAGTTTGTTCCTTACTTTGCCTTGTCCTTCCTACCATCCTACTGGCTCTTGCTACTGCTATCAAGCCCTGAGTGGGTTTTCTCATCGGGTGAGTTTCTTACTAGCTTAACTTCTTTGTTTCTGAGCTGCAACAGGGTGCTTAGTGAAAAGCAGCACCTTGTTTCTGAAGGCCTGTCAGCACATACAGGCAAAAGCCACTTTAACTTCACAAAGCTAATACTGAGGCAACTTGCATTAAGCTTGTTTAGAAGTATAGGTTGCTAAAACTCCAATACAAATACAGGAGGAGGAGAACAACAACAAAACATGTTAATTGTTGTATGGCAGTTGTAATTCACTCAAAACACGCACGAGTGTGCAGCCCTTCGGGCTCTTTGTTACTCTGCCTTCAGCTTGCCCTACATTTCAGCAGTTCTCTATAATACTGTATTCAAACAGACATCAGGCTGTCTTCATTAACAACAATTTCATATCCAATTGTAGTATTCCCATAGACAGCTATACTGTCATATAAACTTTTTCATTATTTATGCATAATTCATTCACTGTAACTGTGCTCGCTTAAGACAGTTTTATGGATGAAGCATTAAAAAACTTCATTGCTGCTATTTTATGCTTTTAACTTGGCACCATGGATCATAGAATTAATCCTTTTGGTTTGTTTTCTTTAATCTGCTTGTAGATGCTTTGGTTTGTTTGTTTTTTAAATGACTTTGAGCTCTGACACACTGCACTCCCTATAACAAAGTTTGTCTCAAAAAAAAAAAAAAATCACTTTCTAATCACAAAAGTACTTCAGGTCAGCCACACCAAAAAAGTCAAACCCCCATTACATATTATCATCACAAACATGTCAGAAGAAAAAACTAAATAAGGGGATCCCCATGATAAAGACCTTTACAAATTAGATTGCAAGGGAAGTGGGGAAGTTTAGAACAAGAGTGGTAAGGTTCAAAAACAGAACTTCATATAGATGCAGTTAAACTGTTTGCAATAGTGCTTAATAACCAAAAATCTACACTTACCTGCCTTTGGTAAAACTTGTGCTACTGAGTGTATGCAAGGCCCTGGATCATTGAAAAGTAGCTCTAGTGTAAATGCAGCCAAATAATCACAAAGAGTCAAGAAGCTATTTTACCTAGAAGTTTTTAAAAGTCTACTTTGACCCTAAATTCTTTAGATCCAATGAACTGCCCCAGCCCTGCTCTTTTCCACCACCTATTTTTCTCCCCACTTGCCTCCATATACTCAATTACTCCTCCTACAAACAACAAAAACCTCAATATTGTTAAGAAAAAAAAATAATCTGCTCTCAAAGCAAATCATGAGAGAGTTCATTCAGTCTTCTCACTCCCACACAATCACCAGGTGCTGTCACACTTGTGATCTTGTACCTCCTATTCCACCATAATTAACTTCATCTTCCTTGCCTTGCTCTACCCATACAGCTGTCAATCGGTTGTTTGAACCTCCAACCAGGGAGGTTAAACTCAATGAGGCAGGCCAGTCCACTGCATCCCAGTACAGCCCTAGTGAAGTGAGTATAAATCCCTACCAATACTGAAAATAAACACTGCATGGCCCCATTTTATCTCTTACGAGCAGCACCCGGTGAGACCACTGAACTCCTCCCACCAGCACAGAAAAGTAGGTACAGGCAAACATGAGGGGCAAGAACATGAGGGCAAATCTAACTTCTACACGTCCCTGCAATGAATTTCCAGCAGCCAGCTAGACCATGACTCATAGCCACCTGCAAACACAAGGTTTCTGGCTGACAAAACAAGCCTGCAGAAGTGTCCAGGGCCTGCCCCAGCCCTCGCTGCCTCCCCTGAGATTGGGTGGAATTGCTCCAGCACATTTCAAACTCTGGATTTCAGCATTTGGTAGAGACGGACGAGGACAGTACAGGGAAATGTGTCCAGCTATAGACAGCAAGAACTTCATGACTACTATAGGAACAGCAGGAGCTCCTTTCAGTTACTATCATGACCATTCATTCAATTCCCCAAGCCCTCAACAGCTAGTTCCAGCCAAAACCACTGAGGGCACTCTAATGGTGCAGCCGGTTTGACATTTGTTCCACTCCTTCAGAAAACCAGTCTCAACAACAGCCCATTTCCAAACTAAAACCACTGCTCCAACCAGGAAGTCTGCTGGGAAGCCATGCAGTGATGACAGGAGAGAATTCCTCCTGTCTTGCTTCTGAGCCACAGCATCTACCATGACCGATCCTTTGACCCACCCATCCATCAAAGCCCAAGGATGGATTAGACACAGCAAGCAGATCACAGAGCTTATGTGTACGTCTTCCCCTCCCCTAAACCCCACATCCTGTTACAGAACAGAAGAGCCAAAGATTTGTTATGAATGGGAGGATCCAAGGCATGGTCAGGTTCTGTGGCTGCTGGGGAGCAGAAGGTTCAAGCAGCAGCAGTCCCAAAACTATGCAGGAACTGGGAGGTAGCAAAGGGGGAGAAGGTGAGCACTTCCAATCCAGCCCACTGACTAGAGAAATTGCACAGGGCTCCTGCAGGAACCAAATGTTTCACAACTTCAGGCTTTTTTATGAAGGTAAAAAGGTCAAACTTTATAATTAAGCTCCATGGCTAATACCACTATAAAAATAAGGAAGTTTCCATTTCATTTGCTTCAACTTGCTCTGCCCTGTAAGTTCCCATTCCAGCATGCTGGCAGTAGTCTATAATCACAGCCAGCTGTGACAGGCTTTCTTCGCAATCTGTAAAAAGTTGAGCAGATATTAAATTCCACTCTTAGCAGAGCTGTATCATCCTAGAAAAAGAAGGGAAAAAAAACCCTACCACACACATCAGGATAACGTTAGAAAGGCCTGGTAAACACTGCAAGTACAAAATAGCGATGGCATCCACAACAACTTCAAAGAAATGCACCAGAAATGTTTCAGCACTGTCAGCCTGAAGTTCTCCAAAATTATTTTGGAATAAGCCAGGTATTAACATAACCCAGGTTAGAAAACATGCACTGCCAAGATCCCCTTCATCAAAAGGTCTTCTAGACAACATCACTATAATACCCAAGTACCTTCCAGCTAAGCACTGCAGAGTTTAGCTCTCTGTATCAGTCTCTCTTCCCTTTCTGTCTCTGGAACTGTGCCAACAACAGCAAATGATAGACAAAGAAGGAGGGGGAGAGATGGATCACTGGACATACACATCCCTTGTGTTTATATACGAAATGCATTATGAAAGTGGAAGCCAGGCAGACTAGAACTATGTGTGTGTCATGTTTGCATTAACAAGTCATTGCCAGAACTTTGATTAGGATTTATGAACAATGCATGCAGGAAATGGAAAAAAAAAAAAAAAGAATTATAAAACAATTATCTCTTGTCTAAAAAGCCGGGCACACAGTGGTGAACTTACAACTCGGTACAAACAGAAACCATAAGGAAACCTTATACATGATGTTTACAGGCTGAGTTAAAATTTGACTTGAACAAAGCCAAGCTCACAGGAGCAAGCCCCGTGCAGCCATAAGCACAGAACTGCACAAGCCTCTCCGGCTGGGTGGGGAGCTCTTGCTGAGAGTGAAACTAAGATTTTCCACCAAGTTCATGAAATCACCACTATTTCTGCTCATTCAGTCAAGCAGCTCAAACACAACTTTCACACTCGCATACACGAGTAGCACAAGGAAGAAGACAGAAACATACAGAAGGACAGGAAAATGCAGCTAGAAATTTCCAGTTAGACCCTGACCACCAGAAGAGAGGTAGTGTATCCTGGATCAAGTAGAAAAACGACTACCAGCTTTTCTCCAGCAGAGTCAGAAGAAAGCAGTGAATACACCTGCCTCTCCAGTGTGCAGATGCCAATGT
Source organism: Loriculus beryllinus (assembly GCA_039877255.1). Lineage (NCBI taxonomy): Eukaryota > Metazoa > Chordata > Aves > Psittaciformes > Psittacidae > Loriculus > Loriculus beryllinus. Next base: position 28,475 of record JBCJKH010076121.1, on the reverse strand, counting down.
CCAGACAGTGCATATATACAAAAGAAACTGGCAGATGTCAGATAATCAAGGTACCCATGAGAAAACCTTGAGAATTAACCTTACCAACCATGCAGAGTAGCGGAACTCAATATCCATAAATAGTAATGAGAATTGTTTTGAGATTGTTTTTCATTTGAGTTGTCAGAGCTGGCCAGGAAAGGGGGTGGGCTGGGAGTGGAGGGGAAGCAGGAAAGAAGCAGCAATAAATATTATCCCACAGAGGCTGGATATCTGAATTCCCTCAGCTGTTTGCCTGAGATGCACTCTTTCTTGTCTGTACCTACTACATGAAGTCTCTGAGCAGAAGAAGCTAGCATTCAGCAACAAGAATGTGTCCTCTGACACTTCTGTTCTGAATCTCTCTCCTCTCTTATGAGCCTTTTCTGACTGACTCAGATTATTTGTGAATAATAACAAAACTAATAATAACATGAAAGTTGTGAATGCTCCATCCCTGGTGGTGTTCAAGGCCAGGTGGGACAGAGCTTTGGATGACACGATTTAGTGTGAGATGTCCCTACCCATGGCAGGGGGTTGAAACTTGATGATCTTACTGTCCTTTCCAACCCTAACTACTCTATGATTCTATGATTTACCTTCAGCTAAGTTATGGCAGTGCTTTTTAAAAATAAGTGAATGAGCAAGAATACATATTCTCCACATGGTATTCTTTCATTCTGAGGAAAATATTCCCATCACAACCTAATGAAGTACCATTCAAGTCTGAAGGTAAAGCTGGGGAGGGGAATACAAGGGGTGTGCCAGGACAGGATGCAAGAACTTCCACCTCATCACATGGCTGAAGCAGCACAGACACATGCTTTAGTATGAACTGAGGATTTACCACCCTCCCAAGCAACCAACTGGAAATACTTTGTTAAAGACAGACATTAAGAATCTTACATCTGCACACCACTATGTAATTATTCTCAACTTGAAAGGGCTGCATAATTTCTCAGGAATTTCACCATTTCCAAATGGAAGTCCCAGAAGGGAAAATATAAACAGGTCTCTGTATATAAACGTGTGCACAGGCATATGCATCTACATATACATATGCCTGTCTCTCTTATCTTTAAGCATCCACAACAACGATGACAAAAAAAGCCAACCCCATTACATCTTCTCCCACCACTTAAAAACTACTGCCTTATTTAGTGGTTGTGCTTCTGTACATCAGGAAGAAACATCCAAGCTACAGGTGTGTAATTACATTTCTATTTACTTTACCATTCATTTTACGAGGGGGAGGGATAAGAACAGGAGCATTTTTTTAAAATATGTCATTCCCTGTGGGCTGAAACTCATTAAACATGGTTTGGTTTGGGTTTTTTTTCAGGAACAGCCTTTCCCTCCCTGGAGCTCTCATCTCCAGTCCCCAACCCTTACAATAACTTCAGTGGGTACAACCTATCCCCTTGCTTATCCCAGACTAAGGCATGTTAAGTACTCAGTATTTCACCTGAACTGAACAAAAATTGTGTTGCCATTCTCCCGAAGTTAGTCACAGGTGACACCTACTTACCCAGTTACTACTTCTAACAACAGCAAAAAAAAAGAAACCAACTTATACTAATACTAATATTTGAAAGCTCTACCATCATTCAATTTTGACAGCATTAGTCCACATCTGCACTGAAAACAAATTACAGAAAGGAGCAAGAAGTCAGGGTAAGCTTTTTGTGTGTTTTCTTTCATGATTTGTTTGTTTTCTTGAAGACAACTAAGCTGTAGCGCTAAAGATCGAGGCTGATCTTCCTGGACGTTCTTGATATTTCCCGACAAAGGCACCAATCAGAGTTAGGGATAACCTGAATGTTATATGCACCTGTGTCAAGCCCAAGGTCTGTGATGATCAGTAGGGCAGAAAAGAGGCAAAACCAACACCGATTTTACAGATTTCCCTCCTGATTACGAAGGAAAAACCCCACTATGCTGCAGTATAAACAGGCCTCATCTGCAGAGAAAACGAGTCCTTAAAAATCCATGGCTACCACTGTGAAACAGTGACACAAAATTATAATTATAGCATAAAGAGGTCTTCAGCACTTCAAATATCAGCTGTATGTGCATCCTAAGGAACATCCTCCCTTAAGAGGGCAAAAGGATCCATTTGGTAAGGCAGCTCTGATGTTAGGCTGCATAGGTTGAAAAACATAGTCAAGAAAAACATTAAACTTTTGCAACATACAGGATCATTCACTAAGGGAACTCAAGACACAGCACTAAGACTGATAATAGAAGAGATGAACCATTGCAAGCAGTCAGCCCTACTGACAGATTGCACCAACTGAAATAAGGTTTTTAAAGCGAGTCCACGGTTCAAGCAATTCCACCAACTGGGAACCAAGTTCAGGAAAACTAAACACATGGAAAGTTACAGCTGCTTCTTTATTCTTATCATCTCTCAGCAGAAATACTAAAAGAAATAACAAGGAGGGCTGGGATAGGCAAATGGAAGAACACCATACTCAAGGGGGTAAAAAGAAAGAGCCATACTAAAATTCAGTACCTGGATTAGATTTTAATACCAAACAAATCAACATGATTCTTAAATAATAAGTTCAGTAGCAGGTATTTTAAATACACAATACACAGCTTCTGTCAGCAAATCCATCACCTCAGTACCTGCTGGACAGAACTGCTTACTAAACTCCTCGTATGTTATGTGTAGAAACTGCCTTTTTCTTTTTCCCCAGCTATTGTGCTTTTATATTAAGTTGAAAGAAGCTTCTAAGGCATTTCAAGCATTTCCACCTACTCCCCATTTTTATGCATCAATACTGATCCTTGTGGGTTGGAAAGCTTACAAGTCATTTCTTGGGATTAAATTTTAACAGACTGTGTTATATTTGCACAGCTCTGGTTAATGAAGAAATGACTGGTGGAGGGTATAATATCCTGATATTCTGTAATGAATTTCAATTGCCTACAGATGGTTAAGCTTAGCCCTACCTTCCCACCGGAAAAAATCCACACCAATAATTTCTCCCTCAACCTTAAGTAGCTCAGCTTGCATTTCACTGAGCCCTTCCATTGCTGTGCCCATGAGTGCCCTGCCATGCATCCTGCGGTGGGTGAAGTGGAGCAGTGGGTCAAGGTGTGATCCACACGTGGAGGAGCAGAGGTGGGTGTTAAACTGGAATTACTCTGCCCTTACCCAATTGAAGAATTCTACCTGGCAACGCCACTGTAAATCAAGTAATTTATAACAGCCAACACTGTTATTCTGACTTCTACGATCTCCATCGCTCCTTTAGATTTGTCAAACTTTGTTATTCAAATGAAATTATTTCTCATCCCCAATGCAGGCCCCCTCTCAACCCAATCAGGTTGCCACAGGAGAAAAAGGCCATTCTAAGAGGAAAGCCAGCTCAGAAAGATTAAGGAAAGAAAGCGAACAGTCTTCAAATCTCCACGAAATGAAGAATTTCACTCAAATGAAAACCAAGAACCTTTCTTTCTACAGCGTATTAACGACAATAACTCAGCACAGACCAAGAGCTTTATCAAAGCTAAGGTCAACTTGCAATTTATGAAAAACCTTTAATGAGGTCTACAAAACACAACTACTTCAATTTCAGTGAAATGCAGACATCTATTGGAGGAGGTACAAAGCTTTTCCCCTGTATAAGCAGTTTTTAAAATAAAGGTCTGATTGAATAAATGACAATCCATACACGAGATGCCTCTGCAGAATCACACATTGCCTGGTTCATCTCTTAACATCCTTATTCAGCACATTATATATGTGACTCTTTTCTTTTTAAAATGCGCCTTTGGAAAGAAACCACTAACTTTGCATGGAGCAACTTACAAGATCTCAGAAGATTTTCTACCACACTTTCTTTACACTATGGTGCTAATTCACCATGTAAATATTCAAAGATATTCCTGAGTAACAAGGAAACGCTCTTCTGCAGCTACACAGCCACATCTATGCTTAGTTCACTGCACTAATGCTCTGCCCTGCGATGGAAACGAGAGGTCAGGTTCTACAAATTTTCCCGAGAATTTAAGAAAGTTCCACTAAGACAAGAAGAAAATTCCCAAGACAACAAGAACCTGATGTTGGTCTCCTGAGGACACTTTTATCCCATGTTATTTAGCTGCCTGGAGTAAAATTTTCTCTGTAGATGGAGCATAAACCTCCATTTGTTGCACATTTTTTACCCATCAATCTGAAGACAGACCTGAAAAAATCAGGTCACAATGAGTCCCTATGTGAATAGCTGCAAGGAGACAGATAGAAAGGCAACCACCTATACTTCAAGAATCCGTCAAATACAAACAAAACACCAAAAGACCATCACAAAAGCTTACAGATGTGACATCCCAGCTAAGCAGGGAAGCTAAACAAGGCTAAAGATAGCCGTCTACATCTTCCAGGTCAAGCACTATACACACATCAGCTCAAAGCTAAAATAAGTTTGGGAACGGAAAGGGTAGCTTTACACTAAACACAGAGTCTGAGACACAGTGGTAAGCATGAAGGTAAAACATGCAAGATCCGACGCTGTTTTGTTCATAATTTTTATCCATTGTCAAGAGGCAAATCATGTTATTTTAGAGATTAAAACCCAAAGAACCAAAGGTCAAGGAGATATTTCTACACCACTATTTCAACAGTTTTAAGTTAAATATATTTTCCTTGAGAATGCCATTTTAAAAGCAGTCTCTTGCAGATATATATTTTTTTTCTTGTGTGAACAAGAATTTTTTTAAAAAAATCACCTTTTCCAAAATTAAATATGTGGTTATTTATATTCAATTCAGTTGTTTATTCTACAGAAGGAAATTTGAAACAAGACTTTAAGAAACTACTTAAAGCTGAGAGGACTTGTTTATCTAGTTGCACTTACCATGAAAAAGACAAATTATAATCATTGGATTAGCTCTTGATAAGTTTCTAGCTAAGAAAAATCCGCTTGCCTTTTATTAATACACCACCCTTTAGTATAGAGATATAATTAAACCTGCTTGCACTATTTTTGCACTGGAATGGTAGAAGAGCAGCTTATACGTCTATGCTGCCAATATTTAAACAAACAACAGATAATCATCTGTAACAAGACAAACAACTCTGGAAGCATGACCTGTCTGACCCACCACTCCTCAGCTGTACTGCCATCATCCCAAGTCCTGCAGAAGGGGCTAGAAAAAAACATGTCTAAAGATTGTTAAGGAAGAGAATCTGTATACAATAAAAACTTTATCTTGTCCACCTTGATGAAGATAGTCAAAGGATGCCTTAGTTTAAAAAACATAACTTCACCAGAAATTTTCACCTTGCTCCTGTTTTGTACATTAACTGAATACGCATACGTAGAAATAAAAGTCTGTGAAATAGGTTTTATAACTCTTAACTATAACCACCATACGCAGAAAGGGCAAACTATGTTATATGCCAATTCACACTGAAACTAGATTTTACAATTTGCTAGACTTTCAAAAAAGGCTTTTGTAATCGCTTGTAGGTTCCAAACTGTAGCAGAGTTCAATTTACTCATCCAAAATAGAGAGGAGTAAAAGGAAAGGGGAAAAAATACTAACCTCTATTAAGTACTCCACAATACAGACACAAAGCAGATAAAATGACAAGTCCCACACAATCGAAACACATTATTTTTTATCCCACTCACACCACATGGCATCCCAGATAGTAGATTCAGATCAGAATCCAGCCCAACAACCACAGATTCTCACTAAGATCAAACATAATTAATTCAATTGCTTTTTAAAGACTTCCAGTAACATTAGCTATCATAATTACAATTCATCTGCTCTGTCAGCTGATAACCTTTTGGCTCTGCTAAATCTGGGAGAGCCAAGAATATATTATTTCCTTTTCTTCATTGTACTGCAGATGAGAGCTGAGCACCAAATGTCTACAGCCTCTTTACATTTTTCTGGCAGCACAAGAGGTTCTTAACAGGATAGCAAGTTAAGGTCCTTTTCAAGTGCTGGAATAGTATGAAAGGAGCCTTATTGCAAATGAGAATGCCAGGCAGACATAATATCTTGTAAGGAACAAAACCCCTTTTTCTGCCTTCTGTCCTCAAATCTCTAGGAGGAAGAAAACAATTGTGTGCATTTTGGTATAAAGGGAAAAAGTATGTCAGTTTAATGCATGTAAGGACCCAAATCCACCAGAAGACAGACTTTTCAAACTGTAAGAGAAAAATTTAAAGGACTACAATTCATTTCACAATTTCTCTCCTCCTTCCCATACCCACATGAATTTTGTAGAACACTTTCAGAATCAGGATGCACTAGTTCTAGACAACAAGCTTCTATTTTAGATGAACACTGTTACTTTAACATCTTTCAACAGTGCAGTATATCAGAAGAACTTCTGTTGTTTAATCCCTTCCTTCTTCTCCTAGGCAGCAACTGAACATTAGATTTTTGTGTATTTTTATTCTACGGGGACACAAGCGTAAGTTAAAGCCAGAGACTGCAGGGCCAAAATAAGAAGCTCTTACAAAAGGTGGCAAGAATAGCATGAAAAATAAAAAATAAAGAAAAAAACTAAAATAAATAAAACCTTTCTAAGCAGTCTTCATTTCTCTCAGTCAAGTTATCTAAACATTATATAGACACAGTCCATTTTCACTACCTGGCTAATGGTTCCTACTTCACCCCAGCTCTCCTACCCAACAGAAACAGGGCCATGCTATGGAGGAAAGGACACATCAGGACTTCCAAGGCAACAATTGGCAGCCAATTCCAAGCTTTTATTTTTTCTTCCCAAATCAAACTAAAACAAAAATCTTCACACAAGTACGATTTCCAACATGAATTACTTCTTCCTAGCCAGCTCCAGCAGCAAGGTTCATGGTGGATCCTATTTTCTCCAAAAGCTGTTGAACAGATTTGGACTAGTTCAGAAAGGATTTCACTGTCAGCCACAGACTTAATCCAAAACTAAGCTTAATCACCTAAACTAAGGCCACTGAACCATATATGGATGAATACAACAGCACAAGACCTCTTCAACATCATATTGGAGAGTAAAAGCAGCAACAAGTCAGGGGTTCTGAGTCAATTCACTGCTTTCATGCAAGTTCTCTCAGTGCTAAAGGCAGCCTACCCAGGCAACGGACAAAGAAACCACTACCTCACATGCAGTATTTTGCCCAGAACACCACAAATACATAGGCATTAGATTATGTTCTCTATTCATAAAGCCACAAACTGTAGAATCCACCAGGTTATATTCATCTCTTCTCCTGTTTTTGTTGAAGAAAACTTATTCTGCCTCAGAAATGGGCATTAAATGCTAGAGTGATCCCTGACCTAACCCAGTAACCCCTAATTTAGGCATAGCATCAAATCAACCAGTGAGAGACAGTTTCAAAAGCAACATTAAGGTAGCTGCAAGAAGCAGGAGCTACTGCAATGTGAAAGCACCCTGGAGCAGAAGTACCACACATTCCTCTGTGGGGCAGGTACCTTCCTCAGCTGCACTTACTGACATAAGGCACATCGCACACGATTCATGTGGGAATTTAGGAGCACACTGCACATGATTCATGTAGGAATTTAAGAGCCCCAAATAACAGCAACCTCACCCAGGAAGTCACCAAGAAACAGACATTAACCACACCAACCACCACATGCTGCATCATTCACTTGACATGATTGACTATACCATGTGAATGAATGTAAAGCAGAGATCAGAAAGTTAGGAGGCATTTGACCAGGATAATCCTGCATAATGAGCCTACAAGCACACTTACCACCTCAGTGCCAGATGCCAAAGAACCACCAGTACCCACTGAGAGTACCAGAAAAACTGAGGAAACAGCTCTCCAAACATATCCCCTTATTTCCTCCATTTAAACATGGACTCAAGGATCCATTATTATCTACGTGGTGACATAATTCCCCTCTATACACGTCCCTAAGCTCCCCTTCTTTTTAAGCATCTCATTTATTTGGACTTTGACACCAACATAAATTTCAGGATCATTATCTTATCTCAGGCAAATGACTACAGCATTTAAATGCCTATTTCTCCTGCAGTGGGAAACATTTATCAGAACTGTCTCATTGCACAGGCCTGTCCCTCTTGCAATACAAAAGCTGTTTATCACGGTAACACTACATTCTTGCAACCACAAACAGGGGTGGTGGCTGGATGGCTGCTCATACCAGCAACAGAAGGGTTTGGTTTGGTCATTCTATTTTGGGGTGGGAAAAGGAGAGCAATGGTCCTTTTCACTAGCTCTTGATTAATGACCTTCAAAGTCTTTCTCCTGGAAAAAACATCAAGGCTCACTACAAGCCCGCTCTCTGGCTTTGACCAGCATCTTTCAGCACCAGGTTTTGGCACTGATGCCTCAAAGTCAGCTGGAGCAGATAGACATGCTGAACTTTGCTTTTTGGCCTTAATCCTCAGACATGGTCATCAAGCAGTACATCTCTAGCACAGAAATACTGAACAAATGCTCTGCCCCAGAACATGCTGGGGTTTGTCTGACTTACTAAGATATGCCCTCAACTCTCTCTGGCCCCTCACACTCTTCCTGGCACGTGTTCTCTTGGTGCAATATGTCAGGAATGGGCCACATCTCACCTTTCACTGTGGCCTGGTGCTTTAAGATCAGGGCACAAGCTGATCCAGAAAAAAGGTAATTCAATTTTGGCAGACAACTGCAATATGAAAAAG
>JBCJKH010076121.1:5953-19761 GCA_039877255.1 Loriculus beryllinus | reverse complement strand
CACCACCACGAAATTCACTCCCTTCACCATGAATGTGTTTTAGAAAGAGTGACCACTGAACACTTCTCACTGTGCTGGACAGCCAAGACCCTATGCACAGCACAGCACAGGCTTCAGCTGGCAGGGAGCCCTCACGGCTCCCTCCAGCCATGTAGCGTTTCACAGAATGGTTTGGGTTGGAAGGGACCTTAAAGATCACCCATCCCATTTCCAACCCCTTCCACTAGACCAGAATGCTCAAAGTTCCATCCAGCCTGGTCTTGAACGCTGCCAGGGATGAGGCAGCCACAGCTTCTCTTGGCAACCTGCTCCAGTGTCTCACCACCCTCGTAGTGGAGAATTTTTTCCTAATATCTAATCTAAATCTACCCTCTTTCCAATTAAAGCCATTGCTCCTTGCCCTGTCACCACATGTCCTTGTAAAATGTCCCTCTCCAGGTTTCTTGTAGGCACCACTTCGGTACTGAAGACCTTACAGACCTTCTTCACCAGCACCCACTGGGCAAACTGCTCAGTGACTTCAGCAACAAACTGTACCTGTTCAATTAAGCTTCTGAGAAAGATGTTTTACAGTCTCTAGTCCCTTTGTAGACAGCTAAGCTCTCTTCCAACTGCTCTGGTACATCAAGCCCCTGAGTTTCTCATCAGTAGTTACTACTTTCAGCTTACATTTCACTGTCTTCTCTGTACAAATATTCCCATAAGTATCTGCAAACAACTCTGTCTTCACTGGAGTTATCCTCTGTGAAGATGATCTAGACCAGCAGCTAAATCCTCAAGGAATGTTTTTTTTTTTTTCCCTCCCTGCAAATGCCTGCTAGGTCAGGGAGGTGACAGAGTTCAATAGGAAAAAAGCATTAAGATATTTTCCTCCTGTTTCACTAGATCTTTAGACTGTCTCAAACTGCCCTCTGTCCACAGCATAGGGGAGATACTGCCTGCAAAACAGGAGCATAGGGGTATGCACACAGGTGTCAGCACACAGCCCTACCACACACTAGGACATGTCCCAGCACTGACATTCGTCCTTCTATCATTCCCTCATATTGGGATAACGTAAGGAAGGAAAAAAGCCTCTTTAGATCTTATGCTCTTCCCCCAACATGCTGTGGGGCACACACTGAGGCAGTCACTGCAGTCTTCCTCCAACTGGAAGAAAAACCATGAAGCTGAAGATCAAGTAAGAATTTCAGCTGAGTGAGAGTGTGTGCATACATACACACACAAAGAAAGATAAAAAGAGCAACTGCTGGGAAGAACGGAAGTTATGTTTTTTCAGAAAGCAAGGTTTGGGGCTTTTTTAGTTTATTTTGGGTGATTATTTTTAACTGCATAACACGTTCAGAAAGAATTATCATCATATTGGGAATTGAACAGGACATCTATTTTTAAATACTATTTATTCAGTCACAAGTCATCCCCAGAAACAAGACAAATGATAATAAAATCAATGCCATACACAATCGCAAAGTCACCCTGGCTGTAAATTAGTGGGTGGCCATTCCATATTGTCATCATGTTTTACATGAATCTCTGGTTTGTATGTGCCACAACACCTTTCCTGTGTAAAACAGACTGTATCTCATCTCACTCAAGATCCCACATTTTAACTCCAGTTACTCCAAAGCATCTTCTTTCAATCCCAGTTTCTGCCAGCCCAACCAAGTGCATAGATAGAGACAAGTTTACATACTTAGGCAGAGAGCAGACTATCATATACTATGCTTATAATGTGAAGGCTTAAACTGAGAGCTATAAAAATCTCACAACTGACAGCAGACCAGCATTATGCTAGCAGGAGGTGGATGAGTGGAGATTTTTCTTCTTTCTAGTACATGCTCTTCCAATTTGGTCCTTCTGTTCTGGGGGCTGCTTGGTTATACTGCGCAACACACAAAGGTGCTTGTTACCACTGAGACCCTGCACACTTGATGCCTCAGTCAGGCCAGACCACAGGATCTCACCTTCTCCACTGCACACCTGGCTTTAACTTTACTGTTTCTCCAAAAGGGAATATGACTCCCAAACTAGCCATCAAGAGGTAATCACCCCCCAAAAGCAACCCATTTCGTGAGACCAGTTACTGTTCTTCCCTCCCATTGCGTTCTCTTATGTAAAGAAGCAAAACTGTTTGAAAGAGTGCAACTTCCTTTCTTTATAGATACGGTACCCTATGACACACAAAGAGCTTTATCACACTGAACCACGTGTGCCCTGCTCGAGATCAACTGATCTTTTAAACCAGCGAGGCTCTGATCAGGGATTTTCAATTAGGAAGACTGCTTGTTTGTTTGCAGGGGTTTGGTCTGTTGTTCTTATATTGTTTTGTTTGGTTGGGTTTTTCTGGGGGGAGGAGGGGAGATTGCTTTTTTCTCTGCATTTTCTTCATGGGGAGGAACACACCCAATACTGTTAGTCACTATGTAAGCAAAATAGCTACTATCCTTCCTGAATGGTGAAAGATTTAACACTGCCTGCTGAGAAGAGGAGGTTATTACCATACATTGACAGAAAACCTGCTCCAGCAGATTGCAGGTAGAGGAGAAGGCCTCAGAGAAGTCAGGAAATTCTTAGATTGGAAAGATCTGGAAAGGCAAACAGCCTTCATGACCTAGTACAGAAATTATTTCCCCTTTTAAACATGAACAACAAGATACAAATTACATGGAATAAATTAACCTCAAGTTTTATAAAGTTTTAGGAACCACTTACTTCATTACAGCCCAAATGAAAACATTCTAAACAGCTGCATCATAAAAAAAGCAAATAAGAAAAAAACCCTAATTTTAGATTCATTTGAGTTTATGCCTTGCTGCTCTGGAGAAGGGTCTACGTAAAGACCCCTGAAGTCATTCCTGAGACCTCCTAGCAGGTTCTCATGCTCCCTCCTGCCATGCACACATGGATGTGCAAGAAAGATGCAGACAGTGCGTTAATCCTTTTGGCATAAAAAGGCATCTTTATGAACTCTGAAGAGATGTCATTCATAGACAGGCTCTGCTGGAGGGCTGAGAAGTAGCAGACACCACTGTGGCTGATATGGCAGTTACTCCACCCCTGTGTCTCAACAGCTGTAAGACTCAACTGATCCTAGTTTTCTTTGGATCAGAAAGGGAAAAGAAAAGCACCTACATGAAAACATGTCTCAGACTGATGCCATCAGTTTCCTTACACCCATAAATAGAAATAAAAAGTTTTTCCAGCAGTGGTACGATGTACCCAGGCATCTTGCTAGATGGAAGCAAGAAGCTGCTTTCAAGAGCTGGGGTGTATTTGTTAAAACTGCACCTCCATTCATTTTTTTTCATTTATTGGTCTTCACCAGGTGCAAAAGAAAGAGGGAAAGAGGAATCTGGTGAAACTGCAGTGCAGAACATCAGGTGAAGAGCCTGGCATCTGCAGAGACTCTGCAAAGCACCTCACTAAAGTTAAGGGTAGTAAAGACAGTTTTCAGTCTCCTTTCCTTTAATGCTGCTTTTCCTGTAAACAAGGAGGAATCTGTTAACATTCAGAGGGCAAATAATGAACTTGAATTGGGTTTCAATAGCCTTCAAAAATACACATTTGTGACAATAGGCACAACCCCATTTGAACTCTTCCTTCCCCCTTCTTCTGTCCAATTTTGGACATGCTAGTTGTGCACATCAGCATAAAAGTCACTTCCAAATTAATACAATGGTCAACGTTTCACTTATCCTATCAAGATAGCGACATAATCTTCCAAAAGTATGTTCCAAGGCTTTAATAAATTCTCAAATGTCCAGTGAAACAAGAACAGTGGGTTGGAGTGAGGGAGGGGGCTGGGTGACTTTAAGTGTCCTTTTGTCCCAAATTCAAACAATAATGAATAATGCTCAAGTTGGGGGCGGGGGAGAAACAAGTCTTTTGTGCTCTCCTGGGGCACCCAGGAAACAATAAGAGGCAGTAGCACAGAGTCCCAAGGATGCCACTGGGCTTGTGATCCACAGCCTGCTAGGGACGTGCAGCAGCCTGCAGCACTTGCTCCCATCCTCAGTACACCAGGAAGAAATGGCATCCCCGCCCCTGAGTACCCAAGCACTGATGAGTCTGACACTCCACCAAACAGACCATTTCTCTGCACAGATGAAGTGCTTAAATACATCTTTAGCAGAAATAGCAGAGTGAATACTTCACATCTACTGTGACCTTTAATAACTCTCAAATTTAATAAACTGTATTCTCAACGAAGTGTATTAAACTAGCTAAAAATTGATTTAATTAGAAAAAAAAAAAAAAGCGCAGTAAACCACACCAGCAAGCTCTAAATTAGGTACTACAGCAAAGTCCAAGAGAAAAATTCCTGAGCACAGAGGAAAAGCATTCAGAGATTATGTACCACTATCCCAGAGAGAGCAAAACTATATCCAGAAGGATTCTACTAGACTTTCAACTTCCACAGTCTTTTCTCAAGAAAGAGGCAAGCGTTAACGCAATGTGTTCCCATGAATTTCCAGGAGAAATTTCATCCAAGAACAAGATGTACATGTAGAAACCAGAAACAGAGCAATGAAGCCTCTCTGGGAATGATTTATGCTGACTGTAGCTGGTCAGCACTATTAAGTTACAACAGAAGTGAAAACCTAGAAAGAGGGAATAGAAAGGTCTGTTGGCATCGAAATACTACTTTATTTATTCTCTTCTCTTAATACAATTATGTTTTATAATACAGCTATTAAAATAGCATAGAAACCAAAAGGCTTCACTATTCCCAGCAAGCTCCCATAAAATGTTCGAATAAATCTCCATTTGCTATTCAGGCACAGACTACTCTTTTTTGCTCATCCCGGACAGCGTGGTAAATTAACAACAACAATAAAACCTAGAAAAACATTTCAGAACATCTCCACCACACCACTCTTCTCTGATCAATAATTCGCAACATAACATTTTAGGAGCATATTCCACCTTTGGTGCTCTGCCATGACCTAAATTAAGAGGGGAGCAAAAACCACATTTGATGCTAGGCAGTAAAAGAGTACAAAGGAACTAACTGAAGTTATTTGTGGAATGAGTTACATAGATCCATCAAAGCATGTTCTTTCACAGCTTAAGTGCATGTTTCTCCACGACTAAATGCATAAGCCAGTGAATGTCCTTCTATGTTTTCCAATTCCTCTGCAAAGCCTCCAAAGAGGTTTTGGATGATGGGTCCTCCTGGGTTTCCACAAGGTGAGGGGAAAAGGTGAAATGACCTTCATTACCAATAATTTATCCTCAAAAGTATTGTTGCACATTCCCTATATTGATTAGCAAAATAACCTTCAGGATACGCATCTTATCTGTCATGTAGCCATACCTTTTCCTACCAGCATGTAAGCAGTGTTTCTGAGACAGAAGCTGGTCTTTGACTGAAACATGTAGTCAGCATATTTCGCACCAGCTAAAGACTAAGCAGCTCTTCACCCATCAGGAAAACCCACATCTGGAAAAGGCTAGGCTGTTAGGGAATGCTTCTCCAGCACAGGAACTGCCTCATTACAAGAGAGCTCCTAATGAAGCTAGGCAATGCTCAAGTTATTCCCCTCCAGCATCTCAACATGTTTAATGCATCTGTCCCGTGTGCTCAACAGATGAATGAACATCTAAAAATGCAAATTATTAAAGAGTGAACAGGTTTCTGCGCATAAGAAACCTTCAGAAGAAGGTCACTGCCATGGTTGTGGATGGGTCCCCATTGATAACCGAGGCTCGTTGATTGCTGAGGCTCACCTCCAGAGCTGGCCAGAGTCAGAGGGAAGATGCAGCCCACAACACACACAGGCAGAAGGAATTGTGACTACCCACATACTCCCTGTTACAGCCAACCACGCTCCAGCATCCTCCCCACTGACAACCAGTGCCTAGCCCAGCCTGCAGAGGCACCATCCACAGCCATGTCAGAGCCTCCTGGCTGACTGGATGTGCAGCTGGAGTCATAGCCAGTGACTCTGTACCAGCCCCAGCCCACTGGTCCCACAGATAAGCAACTACAAAACTTAACTACAAGTGTTTGTATTTTGGTTCAGGTTTGGTTCGGGTTTTTCACTCCACTTAGGGCTGAGCCCAAGTCACATCCAATAATCAAAGTAAGCTTCTTTTTACTCTCTCCACAGGCAGTGTCAGGTGGTATGGATGTCCTTTCAAATAGAGGCTCAAAGACATAATAACCTAATAAATAAATAAATGGCAGTTTCCGATGACTCCTTCTTGATGGCAGATGTTTCTCTGACTTTGCAGCTGTGTATATTTTCAAGTCAGTAGTTTCTTGCCTTATGCCCAAAACTACAGCTTGCAAAAGCTATATCACTGTCTTCTATCAAACCTACAAATGCCAGAGGGCTCTTCTATTTTCTTAGCCTGTTATTTTTGTTACTACCTTTAAAACTCTCAGCTTTCTTCTGAGGATATACTGTCACTTTCTGAAATTACAGCTCAGCTTGCTTCCCCATTCCATTCCAGAAACACACGGGTGAAGGGGGGAGAGAGGGGGGGACGGAGAGGAAGACATGAAACAGACTTCTAACAAAGTATGGAGCCCTAAAACTTATTCTTTCACCAGCACAATAAGAAGTCAGACAATGCAACTCCTCCCTCCCACCTCACAATGTTTAAGCCCTGTTATTCATTCTTCAGACTGTTATTAAGGCATCCAAATAAACACAGCTCTCCCCAGCTTCATGCTAGGAGCATCTCATCTCCCAGGATGGGTGTTAACAGCAGCACTCTTCTAATTGTGCATTTTCCTTTGAAGGAGGGATTCTATACAACACACGAAAAGCAGATCATGCAGGCTCTAAGCACAGCAGTCCATTGCTGCTACCTGGCAGTGGAGCAGCTATACTGGTCTGAGGCAACATGAGTTCATCTCAATCCCATGTGCTCTTCCCCCTTGCCCTTCCACACCCAGCCCATCGCCCCACTTCACTCACATTTGAAAGATTTTAATAACAATACTGCACTACTCTTCCCTGCTCACAAGAGCACACACCATGGACAAGTGATGCTGCTAGGAGGCATAGTCAAGACAAGAAGGAAGATTAGGAGCAGTTATTGAGAGATGTTACAACAGTATAGCTAATTCTCTGCTAAGCTGCCCAATGCTGTGAAATGGGAGAATTTCTTTGCATGTGCAAATATTTCCGCTATAATGTATGAGAGTCTGCCTTCTTCCCCCAGATTCAAGGGCTGAGAGGAGGAGACGAGCTTTAAAGAACACTAGGGATGGCAGAGCCAGAAACTTCCCACTGCTACTGATCTCCCCCTCACCTAGGCATCCCTTCTCCATGGATCCCATGGAGAGTCCCACACCACCAGCAGCTGCCTCTCCCCAGCCCAGCTTTCAGACCTCTTCAGAAATACTTAAGACGCTACATGCAGTGCCTCACATAGCAGCTCTTGCCCAGGGTTATACCCTCATTTCCTGGCAGAGCACACGCAAATCAATGGGCTGCTTTTATGGTTTGGCTTTTTTTTTCTTTCCCTCTTTTCCTCCCTAAGGAGCATAAATTTCTATTCCAAGGCAAAGTCGTGCTTCAAACACATGTAGCAGCATATGTTATTTCTTCACCTACCAATCAAGAGGCTACAAGAAACCAGCCTGGTACTTATATATCTGCCATTTCATAAATGCTAGGCAATACCCTAGAACTGTCTTCATTGCAGCATCCAATCTGTCCCCAGCAGAGAGCCCAAGAAAAGGAGGCGATATAAACGATGGAAAGAAGCCAGGCTACAGCAACATAAAGGTTTGGTTTTAAAAAACAGACATTTTAGTGGCTGGAAATAAGGAGCAGCAAATTTGTTACTTGTTTTTCATACCTTGCCTGCACACACATCCCTGAAGAGTTCACGCAACGCAAAACTGGCTATGCCAACTCTGCACCTGCTTGACAGAATCCTAAGGATCTGCCTGCAACTATAAGGACTTCTGGCCATCATTTCACACTGATAGAGACAAAGGAACAAATGAGAAGCAGCACATTCAGACTGTAGCAACCCATCAGCAAGAGGCACAACCATAGGAACTGGTTTCAAAGGCAACATGGGGCACTGTGCAGCAAGGAGATCCTGAAGCAAGCAGGCTGCTGGCCAAGCAAGCAGTGCTTCACAGGGACAAACAGAGAGAGACACAACAGCAGTGGTTCTAGGAACAACACTTGCCCAAGAACTCCAAAAATAAGTTGCAATTTCTCAAAGCAGTCTTTCAGTCAAATATATTTCATGTAATTAAAAATGAAAGGTAGATGAGCAGAATTAAGTTCCTCTCAATTTAGACATGAACTTGTATCTTAAAATGCACCAGAGGCGTAGAGTAATCTTCCAGAAATGTTTTTCCTGTCACATCTTACTGTTTAATTATATATTACCATTCCAAGCTAACATGACAGATTTTAAGTGAGTTTGTCTTTTTTCCATAATTAATCATAGCAAAGACTCATCTGTTCTTCAAGCCCAGTGATGACAGCACTGTTTTCACCACTGTAAGGCAATCATCCCACTGCATTCCTTCCTGAAAGCTACTGCAACAAGAAAAGCTCACCTATCTGCACAAGATGCTTTTCAAAGATACAAATCAGCTCCATATACATTACTTCATACTTTAGGGAAGTAAAAAAGTGAAAACCACTTTTCCATAGCAAGTAATCATACAGACACATAGGCTAATAATGCTAAATAAATGCTAATTATAAATATATAAGCCCAATATAATTGCTCAGGAACAAGTAATCCTACCCCTTAAACATCAGACACTTGGAGCCATCAGCATCCACCACTGCTGCAGGAGGAAGGGAGGCACTTAGCTCTTCTGTGAACATAAGGCATCCTCCCTTATAATTACCAAGGCCAAAAGTTATTTTAAAGGCAGCTCGGGTCACCACCATATTCTATTCTAAGTGCAGAAGATGCATCTTCAAAAATAACTTGTAGCTACGTGTAGATCAATGCTAGCAAACTATCTAATCAAAGAAGAGCCACATCCAAAGTAGGAAAATAGGAAATGCTAATTGGACAACAGAAATAAGTCTGTCTTTTTTCACTACCACAAGTCACAAACCTGATATTACTGGACACACACACACAGGACTCTCTGGCTTTGGAAAAATCAAACATTTATCACTTAGAACAGCTACAACATATGGCACATTCACAGAAAATTTTCTTGCTGACTGCTCAAGGTAAAGGTATTTGCAACATAATGAATAATACACCGGGATCTCTGTTCAAAGTCTTTTATCCTTTATCCTCTCAGTCTGAACTCCCCAAAGGATGAATTGAAAACTTGCAAAATTACTTCCCCCCCCATCTGTGAAATCCTGTGACACACACACACACATTTGGGGCCGGGGGGTGACTGTACAAGCAACAAACAGAAATCAGTGCACTGTTAACTGATTTTGATTGCTCTATGAAAAATATATGATTTTTGGCAGGTCTCCTACATCCTTCAAATGGTGTGCTGGTAGCTTCCCAATTACAGGTCATTAGGAGTAAGTTTCATAGCTTGTTCTGCTCATAAAAACAGACATAGATGGGCACCACACTACCCTGAGCAGACGTGAAACATTGTTATGTTCTATTACAGTCTTGTACTAGTAAATTTAGATCAAAGCTCAAGTTTTCAATAACCAATCACTGTATTAACAGTGTCAATTTTATGGCTTTTTAGGTGCTTTCCTGTTTTCCAAAGCAAGATAACTAAAGCAGCAATGACCACAAAAAAGGTAACTTACTCAGTTTCACAGGCTGCTAGTGACTACAGTTTACATTTGTATCCAAATATTTGGATACATTTTCCCAAGTGCCACTCTTTCTTTAGACCTGACGTCCAAAAGAGAATTTCCTTCCAAGTTCCAGCAAAATACAAGATTCAGTCTTGTATCTTAACCATCGCTTTCAGAAGGTGAATGTTTTTAAATATCCACAATATCCTTACAGCTTTGTGATCTGTTCCAAAAAGATGAAGAACATGTTGAAAAGGACACAGACAATTGCCCAGGAGAGCACAGAGAGGGGAGAGGGAAAGTGATCTTTATAGAGGACACTATACATCTCTCTCTTTTTTCATTTACAACAGAGTCAACTCTATTTCAGTGTTCTTATTTAAAAGTGCTAAGGAATAATATGCACTGAAAAAATGTTATGACACATGTTAATATTATGATGTACTAATCACTAGAAGTGGGGTTTGCATCTTATTTAAGAATGAGAATATTAAATGCACATTTCCATGCTCTTTTTAATCAAAGTGTTAGAGAATTCCCAAATTGCAGGTGCTAAATACATAGAGTATC
Source organism: Loriculus beryllinus (assembly GCA_039877255.1). NCBI lineage: Eukaryota > Metazoa > Chordata > Aves > Psittaciformes > Psittacidae > Loriculus > Loriculus beryllinus. Next base: position 9,469 of record JBCJKH010076121.1, on the reverse strand, counting down.
GAGAAACAGAACAACAGCCCATTTTCAATGACAAAAGAAAGGAAGTGGAGATCCTAAACCTAGCCTGGTTCTGCTATCCAGAGCATCAAAACCCAAACAGACCCTTAGCTACTCCAAGTACAAGTATGTTATAAGGTAATCACACTTTTACTGTACTCCAGTCACACTGTAAGGAACATCCCATGCTGGAAAAGTCTCCCCAAGAAAATAAAAAAAATAAACTCAGTGTTCCTATCAAAATCAGCATTCTTTTTTCCAGCTATCTAGGAAAAATGGAAGGCCAGCTTGTAATACTTTTTCCCTATTACCCTTTAATTTGCCGGCATCTATACTTCAGGAAACTTCAGCCCTTTCATTAGGAAATCCCTCCCACAGGTTTACTCATATGGAATGGAACATCCAGATCTAAACCAGAATATTATTTAGAAGAGATGAATTATTTAAGATCAATCTTCACATGCCATTTTTAATTCAATGTGCAAGTCTTTTAGTCTTGGGAGTATTAGAGCATGCATCATTTTCTCATTAATAGAGAAGAAGAAAGTTAAAGGGGTTGTAATGGGAGATTTATAATCATCTGCCCTAACCAAAACAACAGAACTTACTGTACAATTTGTTCATCCAAGGAAAACCTCAAACACAGCCATGCGTCCTCAGACATCCTATAAAACTGTAGTACTTGGGTACATATATGCATACAAACTGCCTGCAAGTCACCCCAAAACTTGAAGCCCTCAGAGCTGCTGACTATACACTTACAATCAAGTAATGTCCAAAGGTTTCAAAATAACAGCAGAAAGTGTAAACCAGCACTACAGAATTCAAGATGGAAAACCACAAGAACTTCTGTTTCATAAACTGCACTTCCAGAAGTTGAGAAGACTGCCTCAAAAAGAGAAGGTCTAAGAAACAAACTATTCCTACATCAGTAGGATCCAGATTCAAACCCACGTCCCACTTAATATGACATATCAGATCACCACCAACTGAAGAGCTACAGTTCTTAATGTATGGAACATTAAAAAAAAATAGTTAGGCTTCCAGTATTGAAGGAAAACCTTTTGACAGCAGGAGCACTTTGCATTGAAGAAAGAAAAAAAGAGCCTTTGAGGCTAAAGAAATGAGCATCCAGTCTCTCGATGCAGCACAGATTTCGATCAAGGTTTAAACAACTCACTTCTGCCCTCCGAAGTGCTAAAACAAGGGTACCTCCTCACCCACCCCAGCATCTGTCTGAACCTCTGAAGACTCAAATGTACAACAACCAAAAACACCCCCCATGTTTTTACAATAACCTTTAGCTCCGTTACATGAACATTTTGCTAGAGGAAACGCCTGAGTGAGTAGCCTTAGACAACTGTTTTACATTAAGGAGGAAGCACGTTAATTTACTGCACGAGTACTACCGCAATATGCACTTTTAGGAGGTACAGTATTGCGGCCACAGTTGCCATTTTCAGCGCTTGAGAATAAACACAAAAGCTGCCAACTTTAGGTTGCATAAGAGCACTTTAAGCGCGTGGTTATTTACAAAAATGAGGTAATTATAATGCAGAAGGTGGATCTCAAACAGACTTGACTAACACTGTCCAAAAAAGAAAAGGGAGATCTACAATTACTATTACTTAATTGTAGGACAGCTGCACAAACACTCAGTCACTTGCTGTACTACCAATATACAGACAGAAAAACAGTTGGAGAAGCGTGCTGTTTAAAAACGCAAGCGGACGGAAGAAGCCATACATAGAGGAGAAAAAGGGGAAAGTGTTTTTTCTCCCCAGCTTACCTGATCGGGATTTAATGATATCACTGAACTCGCTGTGTCCCCCATTAGGTCCTTCCTCCTGATCGGAGACACGGGCCATGCTCCCAGGCTGGGGTATGCCACGGACGCAGCCTAAATCCGTCGGGAGAGCGCTCCCATGGAGGGCCTCAGCTCAGCACCTACAGCTTAGGACAGGGAGCAGAGAGACACCGTAACTCCATGGGCTACACCGGGTGTGACTCCACATGGGAAGCGCAGCCACGGACCAGCTGGACAACTGGCTAGCGGCCAAGCGGCTGCTTCCTGTGCATGCCCTGCCGAGGGATGCCGTGTGAGACTTCAAGAGTAAGAAGGCACAGAGGTGCTGCGGGCCACTTTGTTCCCTAGCCGTGAAGGTGAAGCCTCGGCCACCCTTGGGTGATGTGGCACCCCGTGCCCACCCGCACAACCCAGAGGGGCGGGACACAGCCTGGGAGGTGACGCCCTCACCACCCCGCCGGCACCAAGCGCGACATCCCTGCTTGAGTGGGGTGGCAAAGCCGGGGATCCCCGCTACTGCTGGGGGTCAAGGGGCCGCCGTGCCCCTCCGGCCTGCCCGGGGCGCCAGAGACACGTGTGAGAGAAGCCACGAAGCCCCGTGTGGGGCGGGGGAAGGCGAGCCCGAGGGACGAGTCCCGCACACGGCCCCGCAGCTCCCCGGCCCCTCGCACAGCCGCGGTCCCCGCTTCCCCGGCGGGGATTTCGACGGAGGCGAACCCGAGGGGTGCACGGCCCCCGGCACCCCCGCAGAGGGGCCGCCCCTCACCCCAGCTCCCCGCAGCGCCCGGTCCCTCCCCGGCACCCCCGCCCCGCCCGCAGGTGCTCCAGCCCCCCTTTACCGGCCAGGAGTTGGGGAACAAACTTTCCCCCCCACGCTCCTCCCTGCTCCCAGGGGCGCTGGGGCACCGCCGCTACTCACCCCTCGGACACGGCGGCGGGAGGCGGCCCCGCTTCGCAGCGAGCCGAGCCGGCTCCTCCCTCCTCCGCGAGCCCCGTCCCCGGTAGGTCCCTCGGCGCTGCGCTGGCGGACCCACAACTTTCCGTGCGAGCCGCTGCCCGTCCTATCCCTCCTCCTCCTCCTCCTGCCCGTTCCCCGCCCCTCCCGGCCCGGCCCCGCCCTCGGCCCCGGCGCCCCCTTTGTCAGCCGGGCCGGCTCCGCGCGGCCCCTTCGCCGAGGGGGAGGGAGGCTGCGGCCGGGACGGGGAGGGACGGGGCAGAGAGGGCGGAGCAAGGCGGGGCCGCGTCCGGGAGAGCGGCGGGGCCGCCCGGTACGGGGAGGGTGGTTGTGCTGTGCTCCGCTCCGCTCCGGCCCGCGGGCCCTCCCGGGCTCACCTGTGCGCTCCCGCCTCTCCTCTCCTTCCTTTTCCTCCCGCACATAAGCGCGGTCGCGCAGCGCTTCGCAACGAAGTGCACGGTGGGCAGGGCGCGGCGGGCAGCGCCGCTCTCCGCTGCTCGGTCGCCCCGTCGCTTCTCATTAACGCTGAAGTGGCACAGCAAGGGAGCGTGACAAAGAGGGGGGGGGGGGGTCAGCACGTTCGTAGCGGTGAGGCACTGGCGCAGGCTGGGGAGAGAAGCTGTGAATGCGCCATCCCAGGCTGGACGGCAGCCTGGCCTAGTGGAAGGTGTCCCTGCCATGGCAGGCTGGTTGGAACTGGGTATTTTAAGGTCCCTTCCAACCCAAACTATTCCATGATTAACAATAGGAAATACCT
>JBCJKH010076118.1:16790-27237 GCA_039877255.1 Loriculus beryllinus | reverse complement strand
AGCACTACAATGCTTGCTGCATAAAACCCTTTGAAACATGCAGTGCATATTGGATTGAGTCCCTGGATTTTGCCAGCTACTGAAAAAGTGACTTCCTAGATTTCATTTCTAAAAAAAGAACCCTGAAACATTAAGCAAACATATTCAAAGAGCAGAAGGCACAGAAAACTTCTCATACTGTGTTTCTTATAATCTAAAAGGTAGTTTATTAATTTTCTTAAGAGCTTGCTTTAATTTAAAGGCTGTGACTTTTTGAAACACTGAGAAGCTGAAACTATTTTGAAGTCATTTATGGTTTATCTTGTGTCTGAATTCAGCCAGAGTAGCCTGAAGTAAATTAGAAAGAAAGCCTAAGAATGGTTTAAACCAAATATAATAGAGACATTTCAACATTCATTGAACGCACAGGGAGATGGTTGATGATTGCCATAAAGAAATGACATGAAGAATTGACAGACCAGACAGAAAGGTGCTTCAAGAGTTAAAGCTTCTGCCTAGGCTGTTGCTGACTCCTCTGCTGAAGGCATCAGGTTCTTCATGCATTTTAAAGCAGAGGCCTGGCAGGGGGTGGAATGATCTGATTTAGAAGCTCCCAGTGGTGAACTTCCTTTGTTATCTGCATTCCCTTTATTCAGAATTACAAGCAGTGGCGCTTGTCCCACTTAAATAGATATTTAAGATTTTGTTAAGTCTGAGTTAATGTAGAAAGCAATTTATTCTGTCCTAATTCAGCTGTTTGAGATGCCTGAGAACGATTGCCTCCTGGAGATGAATCGCTATTAAAGAAGACTAGGTTTAATACAGGCTTGATCACACAATGTATGTTGCATGTGCTTCCACTGTTATTGTTTTAAATAATTAATAGCACGCAGGACAAGAGCAGATGGAAACACATCCAGCACATGGCACAAGGAGAGAATGAGAGAAGAAAGTAGCAATACAGCCCAGACTTCAGGGTAAATCCCTTCAGGGTAAATTCACACTTAGAAAGTCATCAGCTACTGTTACCATCACTCCCTGTTCAGGAGCTTTTAGTTTGTTGTTATTGTGTCATGTTGAGATAGATGAAACCTGTGGGGCAAGGATGTTATCTTCATCTCTTGAATGGGATGATACAACCTGACTGCTGGTATCTGCCGTTAGAAGAAGCAAGACAATTCCATTTTCAGGATCCAATATTAGTGATGGAAAATGGCCACATTTTTCCAAACACTGCTCTTTTTCACCCCTCTAAGTTTTCCATGTATAGCTTAGAAGCTGTGAATTCTGCATGAGAAAGCAAAGAGTGCATGCCTTCTTGTGTCATGCATGTGACATCAACAAAAGCCACATCCCAAACAGACTGGTTACCTTCTGATAATGCCCATACAGACAAATAAAAAGAACTGTCTGCCAGGGGGAAACTAGTTCCCCAGAATTTGCAGTGCACTCTTGGACTCCCTGCAACACCACATCAGTAGCCATAATACAGAACTGTCTGCAGGCGCTCCACCATACACTTCCACTGTACACCATCTGTGACCTAAGCTGCAGCAGTCCATTATCTCAAACCCAGACTTTCCAACATCCATTATTCCTACCTTGCAGCAGCCCTGTCATTCCCACCCTATGGTCCAAAAAAGCCTCTGCCAATTCTCTGTCCTGCTCTGCATCTCTGCACTTATTTCTGTTCCAGGATCTTCTCACACATCTGCTTGTGCCATTTTCCCCATACGTATTCCCTGGCTGTTGTAGTTCTGGGCATTTCTAAGGGGATCTGCTCTTAGTCATTTTCTGGAGTTCCCCGTTACAGACTGGAGCATCCAAAGTTCTCCATCTCTTTCAGTTTTCTGATCCTGGCATCAAAATCAGCCAGTGGGTGTGCCTTTAGCTGCAGGGCACTGTCCTGTTCTCCAAGGAATAGAGCCTTGGGGTAGGATGCAGAAATCCACTGATTATGATCTTTCAGACCATTTCCTTTCTTCCCTCCACTGGCTCTTTTTTGCCTCAAGGCCCTCACTGCTCCATCTTGGGAATGACTTTACAGCCTCCTCCACCTCCTTATTACAAATCCAATGAGGTTTTGACCTCACATAGGAGAGTCATCTGATACAGACAGTGATAACCTTCCTGGTGCTGCCAATTGTCCTGGGCTTCACTGGACCGGAGAGCAGCTTTACTACATTTCATGCACCAGCTCTTTCAACCTGATGAGGTTTCTCCCATTAACTAGTTAGTCTTATCCCCCTCCCCCAGCCCAATCTGAGAGCAGTGGCCAGTGAGCTGTACTGGCTTCAGTATTTTCATTGTCTTTGCACCTCACATTGGGTTATATTGCAGAAGTAGCTAATGGAAGAAAACATGAAATATTGAGTCAAAATCCCTAGCAAGATAAATTACTGCTATGAATGGGGGGTCAGGAGCATCTCTCGTGAGAGGAGAGATTGTAGGAGATGGGTCTGTTTAGTCTAGAGAAGACTGAGAGGCAATCTCATCAATGCAGATCAGTATCCCAAAGACAGGTGCCAGCAGGATGGTGCCAGACTTTTTTCAGCATTGCCCAGCAACAGGACAAGGAGCAATGGCCATGAACTAAAACACGACAAGTATCACCTCAACATGAGGAAGAACTTTACACAAAGGATGGCAGAGCACCGGCACAAGCTGCCCATGGAATTATGGAGTCTCCCTCTCTGGAGACATTCAAAACCCACCTGAACGTGTTCTTCTGTAACCTGCCTTGGCAGGGGGTTGGACTGGATGATATCCAGAGCTCCCTCCCAACCTTAACAATTTTGTGATTCTATGACTCTAGTTTATCCAGTTGTTTCAATGTACTCATCTGTCTCATAGGCTGCTCATTCCCCACCACTCTAAATCCACTGTATGGACAAAGGAACCTGTATCCATTGTTCTTTTCTGCCTTGAAGCCTCTTTTTCAGAGGTGTCCCAGGGCAGTCCTGCGGCCTACACTAAGAATCCACTCTACTGGCATAGAAATATACCCGTATCTCTTGGTCTGGTTGGGAAAGCACAGCCATAGGAAGGAATCTGTTGTCCAGTGCAATCAGTGTGACCATAAGCAGACACAACCATGAGGATTCCAACAAAGGACAAGGCCATGTAGAGGGGAAGTGATGCGGGAGGTGATGTTAACCTACTAAGTGTGCGAGCACATCAGACTCAGTTCAAGATATGTCCAATTTAGGCACAATATCCAACAACTTTTTAAACATATCAGTTTAATTCATTTACTGAAGATAGATTTCTGTGGTGTAGAGCAATCTTTGCTCCCACATGGGGTGGCGGTGCTAAAAAAGTGCAATTTAATTTTGGGAATAGAGATGAAGTAGAAAAAAAGTCAATAGTCATTCAATTCTTTCAAGCTTTTTTTGCTCTATTTTTCTTGTACTGAATAGATGCCTAATTGTACCCACACACAAAACACTGTAACAGGGAACATCCAGAGAAATGCACAATACAAGGTCTGAGATGCTCAGCTGAATATACTACTGCTGTCAGCAATACTGAGTAAAAGCCTATTTGTTAGACAGTCTGGTTCTGTTCTCCATCTGTTTTCTTTCTCCTTTTTTTAAAGCAATTTTGCATTTTGATTTTTTTAGTTGTTTTTAAGCAGCACTTCTATTGGCTTAAATCTTTCTTGTTTCACATTTCATCTTAGTACATCCATTTCCTATTTCAACTACACATATTCTTTGCTGGTGAATATATATAACCACAAACCAAGGGAAAGAAGAAGCAGAACTCTGAACTCAAGCAAGGACTGCATAGTCACTGTATCTCTTCATAAGGCATTGTAAAACTTTTATAAAGTTTCTATTGAATTTGTAGTGTTCTGCACTCAGTAAAGGGCAGTCCAGCCTTCCTCTATCCCATCCCAATCATTTGTTTCTACTACCTAGCTGTGGACCAGCCTTTGTGTGACAGTACAGTTAACTGGATCCAAATCTCACCTGTTAGAAGAGTGACCCAATAAAACCTGCATTTAATATGGTTTTATGTTACATACCTCATTAACTGAGCCAGACCAACACTGGTGTCAGTACAGGAAAAGATGTAGGAATAAGCCTTCTGTGACAGGATCCCTTGCTGAGGCAGCACTCTGGACTTATTCCAGAATGAATATATCACCGCGACCTCAGCAGTAGTATGAGTTTCCACATCTGGCATCTATTTACTTACCTACTTTGGTTAAATAAAGAATTTCAGAGGTGCAGGTGAGGACTTGAAAGTATTCCACACTCCCCGTGAGGAATGCAGAACACCTTTGATATACAATCTTACACTGAATTGGATACAGATTCCTTTAGATCCAGGCATCGCTGCAGGGAGCTTGCTTTACTAGACACCCTGTAAAGTTCCACATTCCAGTCCAAGTCCCTCTTACTCTGTCCGATGTGCTCCATCTTCAGATCTGTTGAAGCTTTCATCCTTCTCCTGTGTCAGAGTATACAGCTACTGATACCCAGTATATTGATTTCACTCCTGATTGCATAGCATTCAGTAGGAGACAGTATATAAGAAATTTTTGCAGCCGTGTAATACTCAACCTTTCAACTTAATGAATACATCTGAAAAATTAATCTTCTAACTTCCTGATGTCTGCTTTTAACCAGCACTTTCTAGGCTGAGAGTAAATCCTTTTGAAGACCAACTGGAAAAAAAAAAAACCCTTTAATGTTTTGGATAGCAAGCCAAATGACCCAAGACCATCACCTGATGTAGAAGTCTCAGTGTCTTTAAATCAGTGTATATACCCTTGCGTGTGTTTACTTCTGTAGTGACTTTCATAGGTCTGAGATAATTGTTATTGTGATTTGACAAGCTAAATTCCTAAATTTCAGACAGGTTTTTGGGCATTTCAGAAAAAAATGGGAGGATCTTGAATAAAACCACCATTATTAACAGTAGAAAAGGGGAAAAACATTAAAAGAGAAAACCAACGGTAACATGAAACTGTATATAAATGCAGGAAGTGTGGATGATATTTGATACAGCAAATGATAGTTTGGGTTAAATGTGAGTTTGAAAACTGGTAGAAAACTTTCTCTCAGGCTACATGGTGGAAAGTCATTATTGGAGTCTTAAAATATAGTCTGGACATAGACTCATATTAAAGTAAATTAGCAAAGTGAATGTCAAGGGTTAAAAAGCCATGAGATTCCCTTCCCTTCCTCTTTCCCCCCGCAGTAGAATAGGTACTTTGTAAGGTAAACTGTTTCTGTATTGATGTTAGATCACCATCTAGAGGGCATTTTAAAACACATATTGGTTTTTGGTATTTAAACGTATTTCTATTCACAAAGGCAATTGCAAAACACTAACTGGTTAAGCACCGAAGTGGAAAATTCATTACACTTCTCTTTCACCTCTAGTTGCAGCAGTCTTATAACTGGACATTTCTTATCCAGTTTCAGTCAGTTACTTGTGAGCACTGCTTGTATGGGGGAGATGTTTAGGATTGTGTAATTATTCACATCAGCTTTCACACTCCTTTCATGCTTTAGGATGCTGTTAGCTACACATGATACAAAGTCCACAGTGTTTCTGCCTAACACCCTTGTATGGAAGACAAGTCCAATGATGTCACAATGTGTCCCAGGTGAGACCAGTGCTAGAGAAATCACAATTTCATTGACTGAAAAGGAGTGAGGTCAAAAGTGTCTTGTGCTGGACAAGAGAATTGGATGGCGGGTAAAGTAACTCTGACAGTTTTCCTGGGATTTACCATTTATATGATGGGCATATTCCCAGCCACTTACGGTCTAGTTTTCTCTAATGCCTTCATGCCACTGAAAAGCAAGACCAAGATTCATATATCTGCAAATGAACAGCAAGAGCAAAACAGTCCATCAGCAGGTGAGAGGATAGGTTGATACATTGAAGTGAGAGTCTGAGAAAGAGGAGGCTTGGAAAGCAGAAAAAGGCAGAAAATGAGATGGGGGATGGACACAGAGGCTTGGGTTTGCAAAAAAATAAAAGAGAAGAGGATCAAAAAGATGTGTGTCAAGGGGCAGTGAGGGTCAGATGGCCCCTAAGGAGCAGGTTAAAGGAGGTGATCCTGCCTCTCTGCTCTGATCTTGTGAGACCGCACTTGCAGCACTGTGTGCAGTTCCGGTGTCCTCAATAGAAGAAGGATATGGAGCTGTTGGAGCAAGTCCAGAGGAGGTCCACAAGGATGATCAGGGGCTGGAGCACCTCCTGTATGAAGACAGTCTGAGAAAGTTGTGACTGTTCAGCCTGGAGAAGAGAAGGCTGCGTGGAGACCTCAGAGCAGCTTCCAGTATCTGAAGGAGGCCTATAGGGATGCTGGAGAGGGACTCTTCATCAGGGACTGCAGTGATAGGACAAGGAGTGATGGGTTCAAACTGAAGGTCAGATATAAGGAAGAAGTTCTTTACTATAAGAGTGGTGAGGCACTGGAAATAGGCCAAATGCATGAATGAGGGAATTAGGAAAGAAAAAATCAGTGGAAGAAAGATACACTTGTAACAAGAAGACAGGAAAGGATTGTCTTGGGAAAAGAAAATATCCTGCAAGTGTCAAACCACAGGAAACCAGATTCCAGTCCCCGGTTCTTCCAATGTCTTGCTTTTTTGTACCTAATTTACCCTTGTAAAACAGCAATGATGGTCTCAGCTTTCTGAATGACCACTCACTACCCTGCTGCAGGGTAAAGAGAGAAGTTTAGACCACGTTTGCATGCTCACATCCATACACCTCATGAAACCACACTTGAGAATCATGAGGATGCTATGGGGACAGTGAGTATAGAAGAATATACACTGAATGAGGAAGAATAGAAACAAGAAAAGGACAAAAGAAAGGGGGTTATGAATGAAAAGTTGTTTAGTATGAAGGAAAAAACAGAGTTGAAAGTTTAGAAAGCAGGGAGAGAAAACAAGAAGGGAAACAGAGTTGAAAATATCCAAGTATGAAGAAAGAAAACTAGAAGAAAGCTTATCTTGTCCCTAACCTTCCCTAGGTAAAGACTGGGAGAAAATGGAGGAAACATTTGTGGCCTCATCAACAGGGGAAGGAACGGAGGTGATCGACATGGTGCAGCATGAGGATCCAGAGGGACTGAGGAATTCAGCAGTGAAGGATCTGGTGCTGGATCTGGCTCTTGCTCTGAGCACTGGCAGTGTTGTGCTCTTTTTTTAATGTGTTACATAAAGCATGAAATAATTGCTATGTCATTGATGATAACAGTTTGAACATCTACCCGTGCTTTATGATCAGCTATTAGGCAGCATGGTTTCACCAATCATATCCCAGGGAACCTGCAACACAGACAAGGGCTGGGATCTTGTATAGTTATTCAGAGTGTTTCCTTCTCTCCTTGAGAAACACAATAAATGCTCAGTCCAAGGTGTATGCATTTTTTTTATAAGCTAGACTTCCCTTCTTACACTTCCCACATGTTCTTTGTGTAAAAACATCATAGCAATAAACAAGAATTGATTCAACTCACCAACTTCAAGGTGACCTTGTCTTTAAAACATAATATTCATAAATTCATCATACATAGTAAGAACAAGAAAAAATTGCATATTCCAGAGACCTGTCCCTGCCACGCACAAGACAGATACAAGGAAAGTTGAAGACTCCTCAAAATGCAGACTGTCAACAGCTTTTGCTTTTTCTATACATAATACACAAAGAAGCCAAGTAGTCTCAGCACACTGAAATCACTTCTATATTACACACACAGTCTGGTACAATGTTAATTGCTATTAATCTAAGAGATAGTGTGACATATTGCTGGGACAAAATTCATCAAATGAATGGAGGAAGAGCATACACTGTTTAAACAGTAAAAATAAGCACAAGCCCAATTTGTTATTTGTTATGATGCAAATGTATAAAATTAATTCTAGGTACTATTATTTATTACTTGTGAGGTTCAGCGATGAACTTCAGTCATGCTGGGAACAGTACAAATACAGAGGAAACAGGCCTGATCATAAAAGAGTTTGCCATCCAAACAACTTTTTTCACTGAAACAAACACTTTACTAACATTTTATTTAATTAATGAAAAAAAAATATCTGAAAAGTGTCTTCTTGGAAAACATTTACCTGCATTAGTCAGTATCGGAACAGAATAACGGAGTAATTAGGATTTTAAGAATTTGCACAATGCTTACATTGAAAAGGGCTGTTTCCACTTGCACCTCTTCTACAAGCAATCCCAAGGCAGCCAGTATAATAAGTAAAATCAAAATTCTCCCATAATCAAGAACACTTGGAAGAACATGCAAAAGGTAGTCGTGTTTTGTAAATTTAACAACTTTGATAAATTTTAGAACATTGATCTATATTTTCTAATTACCAGAACCTGAAATTGGTGAATTATTATGTTGCTTTTTAGAATGTGCTTTTAAGTGTCTCCTGCTACGCTAAGATATATTACTTTTGCTCTCTTTTCCTTTCAAGTAATTTAATACATAAAATCAAATTTCAAGTAGAAAGTAAAGCCTTACAGCAGCTCTACTCCTCTGTTTGGATGTTATACATCTGCAAATACAGAGATGAGAGAACCAGGTTCAGGATCCAAGAAGTTCTTGGAATTCTAATTGTTCAGTCTTCAGAGACTGCTAAAACCCCTTGTGACTCTTCCTGCACCCTCAACCACATCCTCAACTCGAAATACAGACTGAAAATAAAGAATCTTGTTGGAGAAGAAAGAAAGAGGAAGGTCAGACTCTTCCCAGCTCCCAGTCCTACTCCCACTAACGAGGATGCTTTCCACTTCCCTCTTTTGCCTCTTAGGAGTTTTGCTGATGAAACAGCGAACAACAAAGGTCTTCAGCAACCTTCGTTATTAGGTAACTTATCTCTCAGCCTAGAAGCTAGAGCCTTGAGTCTTTCCTAGTTCCTTTTCCTCATTTATTGGTAGTAGAAGAGGATTCTTCCCTCTCTAGTAACCTACATGTGTGGTTTGCCACACATGTATCTGAGTTACCAGCTGGTCTTAAACCATGACACACAATAACCCATAGGATTTCCCTAACAGCATATCTTATGTGAACAGGTCTTAGAGCTCCAGCTTTTTGCCCTGCCCATTCAACATGACTGTGCGGTTGCAGGAACAGGCAGGGAATGTGCTGAACAGAGTGACTAATAATGTAACAGTCCTTCTGTTTATAATGACTCAGACATTGTTGTTTACTAGGTAGTCATCTTGCTACCTTAGGACTTGCTAAACTCTAGATTTGTCACATCTGTGATAGTGTTGAAAGCAGTAGAAGACCCTCTTCTCTTATGACCTCAGTTTAATGATTTTGCTACAATAAACTGCTGAGAAAAAGATAATAGGAAAACGTAGATAGGAGAGTGAATAAGAGCACTACATCACCCTTGGGGCCCTGAGAAGATGGTCATACTTTTATAGGTCAGACCTTCCTCTCCCTGTGGTCACACCTCTCTTCCTCTTTCTCCATGCAGATCACCAGATGTGGCATTTCTTGTCTGGGTTCATTGGAGATCCACTGGGACAGTGGAAGTGCTTGGCAAAGTCCTGGCTGTTGCTGACAGGCCCACAGACACGAAGTGGCAGGGGGCTGTGTGGATCTGTGTTCAGGGAAGCCTGTAATTTCTCAGGATCCTGGTGTCCACACACTGCCTGAAAGGAAGCAAACCAGGGACGTCAATCTGACTGAAAGTCCTCATAGAAACAAGACTAGGCTCCTCAAGCCCCTGTACATTTGACTGAGGCTGCTGGAGTAAAGAAACACACATGGGTGTCAGCTATGTTCAGGTCTTTCCTTCCACCACCACAGTTTCTGACTCTTTTCCATTTCCCTAAGCCTCTCTGTTCCTATTTCCCTATCTGACAAACTATCTGCTCTTTTTCTATACTGCATAGTACAGAATGCAGGGAATTTAGATCAGTTTGGAGTTTAGGCTCATGCAGCCTTGAACTCCATCTAAAATAACGGTGTAGATGTAGTCTCAGTGTCTGGATTTAGATTCTTAAGCAAAAGCAATGAGTGCTTATGCTTAGACAACATCCCTTTACTACTTGAAAGACTGAGTGGAAGGTTATGTGACTTTACTGGTGTTAAACTAGCAATCTAAGTCTTCACTTTTGTATTTTCAGTTTATATTCCTTGACAAATGATCCAATAGCTGTCAGACAGCCTCTGAAATGCAAAACTTGCCACCAAGACCCAGTAACCTGTGATTTCAGAACTGCTTTTCTACCCACTGCGCTGACCTAATGCAAATACATGCACAAAACCTTTTCCCTGACACAATTACAGTCACTTATTACAGTGTGACTTTTCTGAGTAGAGAAATCCAGAGATCTATTATGAGGAAATCAACAGCACAATGGCAAAGGTACAACTTTGCAGAAGTCATTAAACCAGGTTCCCACAGAAATCAATGATATGTGCATGTACTCCTAGTTCTTTACCTCTAATTACATTCAAAATCCTTTT
>JBCJKH010076112.1:0-10149 GCA_039877255.1 Loriculus beryllinus | reverse complement strand
AAGAGGCCATGTGACAAGGCACGGGTCAGTCATTCCTTCCATGGGAAGAATATGGGGTAGAAATGGACAGATGTGGAAAACTGCCACATTTTCATTTCCCTCAATAATTTGGTACAAACCAAATGACAAGGAGGGCACTGGAGCAGGTATCAGAGTCTCTGACAAAAAGGTAATTGTAGATTTAGCAAAAAGGAACCTGGCTGCCAGATGCAACAGGACTGTATATTTCAGTCACCTTGTCAAAATGCAGGCAAAGCATGGAAGTACATTGATGGGCTAAAAAATAATGAACCAGAGCATCTTGCACTGCTGGAAGGTAGAGACCTGCATCTTCTAGCCAAGCGGGAGACATCAGTGCAGGGAAAAAGGTGATGTCCTTAGCTCTTTGCCTACTGCGCTCTCTTTAAGACTATAAAGTGTTAAGTGGAAAAGGAAAGAAAAAAGTCACTTTGTGGGGAGAGCCAGGGCTCAGTCACCCAGCAGAGGGCTGCCTCGGCCAACATTGCAAATGCAAATCCTCACTTTGCACTCAGGACTTGCAGCTCAGACTCATCGAACCCAACCCGCTCTGCCTGCAAGGAGCTGAAATGAATAATAAACCCCAGAGTTGCTCCAATATCTTGTCTGGCAGCATATCCTTCTCCCTGGGAAAACGAAAATCAGCAGCTATGAAATTCTACGCTGTGATTGGTGTGTGTTGCAGCTGCAGGCAGCCAGTGGAGAAGCCTGAGCAGAAGCAATTATTAGAGTCAGGGAGTATGATGGCCAAAGTCACCCAGTGCATCATAAACGGATCCAAAGGAGAGACCCTTTGTCACTGCAGCCGCTCTGCAAAGCCTGGGGAGGGAGATGCATTAAAACATTACATGGGCAAAAGCAGAGCTTGAATGAATCGCTTTGACACATGCAGGGGTGAAGGTACCCTGTGGGAAAGCTCTTGTCCCCACCATGTTAAAGGGGATGGAACCAACTCCAAAGCAGCTGGACCCCACGGTAATAGCTGGAGGATCATCTTCATCACCAAGGAGGGGTGTTCAAGAGTGTTTTGACAGAGGTCTTTTGAGAGCAAAACTGTTTCAGAGACTTCTAAGTTTAAACTGGCAGCACTTTCAGTGCTCAGGACTGTATGAGATATCAGAAGAAAGACTACAGCAGCCAACTTTGGCTTCAGACCACCATTTCCTGACCAAATCACATTCCCCTAAGCTAACCCATTCCCCCTTTCACCAACCTGCAACAAGATCAATTGGCAGCAGGACGCATCTAGAAGCATTTGTTGGAAATGCTCTGGTGACATTAACTTCATTCACACCCAAAGCTGCATTTATCAGAGCCAGGCCCAGGCCCTGGATGGATATTTTGCTCAAACACACACAGCATCAGCCCCATAGGCACAGCACTTACCTGGGATGTGGGAGAGCATGGGGGAAACATTGCTCAGAGGAAGAGCCAAGCAGCATGTGCAAAGCAGAAGAGCTCTGGCACAAGATACAGAAAACTTTCTTACCCCTGGGCTCAGAGACTGAAAAAGAGCAATGCAGAATTGGACAGATCCTTTCCAAAATAACTCCCACTGGCTTTTTCTGGGCAAAAATCAGGCATAAAATGAACAAGGTGGGCTGCTCTATGCCCACCTATGCCTACATGCCAACCGTCTGCCAGCAAGAGTAACTAGCAGGGCTGAGACACTGCTGCTGAAAACCACCTGCAGTCAAGTTGGGGAATTCCCACCTCCTCCCAAACTTTGCTAGCCATGTACTTACTACTTAAATAAGGCTGCACAAGGGATGTGCAGAGCATCATGCCCAAATCTTGGTGCTCCCCAGCATTCCCTGCCAAGCCTACGGCATACACAAATAACCAGTGGCATAAATTACATTAAGATGCACCAGTGCTGGAAAATTTATGTTAATTTTCTACAAGGAAAATGTGCATTCCTGCGAGGTTACAGGAGGTGCATGGGAACACTACGCTGCATGACGCAAAGCCTTCATCTCTATTTTGGGCACCTGGTTGTGGAAGGAGTCCTTACAAAATGATCAAAAACCAGCCATATATCCTTCCAGAAAATGTTTGCTTCCAGTATCTGCTGAATTTGATAGTAAAAGTTGGCAAAACAGGAAACTGTGGTGGCTTGTCTTAGGGGAGCACTCTGATATGTCAGTACCAGAACGAGGATAAGACAAAGGGCACTGAGCTGTCCCGGAATAAAAGTAGGAGGGGGGAGGTTGATAGGCATTAATTAATCCTTTCAAAGTACAGAAAAACAAACAGATCATTACCCTTGCTTTGCTTGTGCTCCTCAAAAACTTCCCACCCTTGTAGATTAGGGTTTTAAAACTTTCTCCATCTGGAAGGACTAAAAGCTAAACTCAGATGGATCTCAGCAACATCAAAGTCCACCCTCCTTGCAAAAGTCTTGGTTTCTGTTTGTCCAGGATCCAAGACAGTTGTCAGGTCCTTCTCTACCTCAAGCTGTCATTTTCCATCATTCTCTGGTGGAGGTCCCTCTTTCAAACTTCAGCCTCCTGGAATCTGCACAGGATGTGCTAAGGTTTAGCTCTCCACACACAAACCAGGCTCCTGTCTATCATGCTACAAATGGCCTCAAACTAAACAATTCGATGTTCAATCACATGTCAAGAGAAGGTGGCTTTACTGGCACAATGTGGAAAAAGCCATTATCTGTTTTCTTTGATCAAGGCAGCATACCACCAGACTTCGGCTCTCTTACTGACTTCTTGCTCTACACTGGCCAAATCTGCTATGCTCACTTCTCTGATGGGGATCAAATAGTAAAGGTCCATGTGCACTCAAACAGCACAAGTTTCACTTACCAAGGTAGATGCACGCTATGTACCCATGCACCAGTGCAGTGATGTAAGTGGTGGTTCAGCCTCTAATTGGAAACAGGATTACCCCTGGAAGTTGCCCAATGATCTCACCCCAAAAACACAAAGTTCAAAGGCAAGCATGGGTGTTCAAAGCCTCCAGAAGACCTCCATCACCCATGGCTACGCTCTTCCAGAAAGCTGAAGAATGTACATGTACCACACCTGAGTGGCTTGCAGAAAATGCCGCTGAAGTGCTCAGCGGTGGGAAATTTGAGATCCCCAACCATTAGCACCATGCTAAACAATGAGCAGTTGCTCTCCAAGCACCGATCCCTGCCACACTGGTGCCATCACAAGCCATTACCCATCTTAAAAAGCTGGTGCTGGCAAGCAGATACTCACAGGGGAGGAAATCAAGGCAGCACAGGCACCACAGTCTGGAGTGAACACTGATGCACAACAATTTTGTTCCATATATATTGCTTTGGTCCCCTCCTCCAGACTGGGCAGCACCCAGAGCAATGCCACACTACTGAGCTCCAGGACCCTGCTTGCCCAGTTATTTCTCAAGATAGCATGCTTTACCAGAGGACAGCTCTGCTGTTAAAAAATATGAAATCACATTTAGCAAGTAAGTCATGCAGTAAGTCAGACACTACAATGCAGAATTCAGCAGATTCCATTTAATATCATGTGCATATATCCATACATTTACTTATGTCAATGGTTTTGATGTGCGTGATGCCAGGTCTTGAAAAATCTACTTGTTCATTTACTTCTGGGAGCATGAATTCTCTCTTGGGGGGGTTTGCTTTCTATTCTAAATCTACTTTCAACCATAGAGTTGCCGAGATAAATACCATCAACTGAAGGTAAAGTGTGCAGAGCTGATCCCTGGAATTTGCAGGCAGCTCTGCAAATACTGTTGCAAAGGGTTTTGCCAAGAAGCATGGCCCCTCCCTCCCAGGGAGAAAGAGAACTGATAAGAAATGGGTTAGTCTTGTTTAGCATCCCAAGCAACAGTGAGACAAAGCAGCAGAAGTAACACCCCATAAATTCTCCAAGGAAGTTTTTGGCCAAGACTGAGGAACAGTGCAAAGAAGTGGAATTAAACCCATCCCACCTCCAAAAAAAGAACTGGCACTTTCACTTTTTTTTTTTTTTCCTTTCTGTCATTTAAGTGACAGGACCTGCAGATCCTGCCCTCATGGATGTGTACTCTGCGATGCGCTCCGTCCCAGCAGTTTCACAGTAGATTTTTCAAGCCCTGGTGATGGCTCCCAGGAAGGCTTCTCCCATCTGCTCCTGGCTCCCACACGATCAGAATCTATTGCATAGCATTTATTTCAGATAAGGCACTGTTTTGCCCAACGTGAACAGCAATTCAAAACTAATGCAGTTTCCATACAGTCCAAATTTGATGGCCTACAGTGCAATAACACATAAAATTAAAGGCAAGGTTTGGAAGAATAAACCCAGCTTTCAATTTAAACTTAATATTAAAAAGATAAAGGAAACTACATTTTTCAAAAGCCTCTTTATTTTCCTTCACCATTGTTGTTTTACAATACAAATATCACCTTGTGAATACACAAAAACCCTACAGAAGATAACTCTGCTTCACGTAAAATACAGAATGGATATATATATATTTATATATATATTTTCTCTTCTTCATTCTTTAAAAAAAACTATTTTGCTCTGCACATTGGCAAGTTTAGGATAGAATTCTTCCCCAAACATACAGTATGTATGGTAGGAGTGAAACTTATAATTACATGCAGTTTCTGCACAAATATTTTAAAGAAATAGAATATCTTTGTTGTTTTTCAACAACATTTCAATATGGGATGGAGAAACCATTTGTAGTTCACTCAGTGATCATTTGTAAAGTTCTTAAAAAACCGGAATTCATGGCTGTTTTTCTCTTTAAAATACAGCTACCAAGTAGACAATAAAGTGATACCTTTTAGTGTGACCTGCCCACAATGTGTGAGCAAGGTCGGACCCTTTTTGTTTTTTTCCCCTATACATGGCATTTTCAACATTATAAGCAAATTTCCAGTTTAATTTAGCTATAAATGCAAAAATTAGTAATTATACAGTATAGATAATTCTGCTTTCATGGAATACTTTATATTAAATAAAAACATTTAAGACTGCCTACTGACCATACAATCAAGACAAGAAAGGCACTAGAAACATAGACAAATCTCTCTCTGCCAAGAAGCATTTTCTTTAAATTTTAACTCTCTATCCTCTGACATGTAAAAATCTTTTTAAATTTAATTTTCATACACATTTTGAAAAATAAAGTTAGGAAATACTTAGAAAACCACTTTACAACTTTTTTTTTACTTTTTTTTTTTACTTTTTTTTTTTGCACTTTTTGACACAGTCACTGCAGATTCTACAAAATCAAGATTACCAAACCTTCCTGTGTCTATCACCTTATTCATAGCGTGGTGCAACAGATAGAAAGATTTCTTGATTTTACCCAAGGCAGGTATTTAGAAACCTTCACATAGTCATTTGCTAGAAAATGGCTTACAGCCCAATCTTTGGGGCAAGAGATATGAAAAGTATGTTTTCCCAAGAAAATAATATGCTTTATTCCCAGACGTGACTGGAAAGACCAGAACTTATGATATAAAAGCTTTCATTTATGCTGTCGCATCATATACAAAGGAACATGGTGATGAGTAAATGTAAATCCCAAATCTATTAACAAGAAATGTATAACAGTGCATGATAAGTTAAATTTTCTTTATTGTTGTCCAACGCAGATCCTTTGGAAAGAAAAAAAGATCACAGTGCTTACCAGGTAACTGAATAGGTTAAGTCAAGGGAACCGCTGAAAGAAAGGGTTAGGGAGCAGTTGATTTTTTTTTTATGGCATCTTCTCATATGGAGTTCTTAGCACTTGGGACAGGTTCTTTCCCCCCCCCATTTTGTCTGTCGACATGCTGTTATGTGTCATTCACCAGGCGGCTGTATTTCACCTGCCTGCCCCGGTGCAGCACCGGCCAGGGGAAGGGCCAGTGGTAGGAGCGAGGTACAATTCCTTGGACATTCTTTTCAAAGTACTGGAAAGGCTTGTACCACCAGACCCTTGCAAGGAGGTTAGTTTGGGAAGCTTCTTTTAGCACCTGCACAAAGATAATCAGAAAAAAAAGAATTACAAAAGAGCACATGACTTACTTGCACAACTTCATTGCACATCAGTTGCTACTGTTCATCAGTGGTGTCCTGCTTACAGCCGTTTCCAAAAATCTCTTAATATCTAGACATACCTCTCAAGCAGATCTGCATGGACAAAGATCAAGAGAAGCCAAGCTACCAAGCTAACCAAGTGAGGCTCACCCTTGTTTCCAAGACCTCAGCTATTCAATGGTCCCATAAGAAAAGAATCAATAGCCCAAAGGATTGGGGTCTCCTTTCTTTTGGGAATTAAAAAACACTAACCCAACCCAAAGCACAGCTGTTTGCACAGGTATCTCTGAAATTGCATGTAGCTCAAGCATATCTTTGGAGCCCAGCTGTGTGCCTACAGAGCTATGAGCAACACATGCCTCAACCCATTTGGAGGAGGTAATGAACCCTGCCCTGCCCTTCACATGCTCTCAAATGGCACCAAACTATCCCTTCCCTTCTCCTAGCTATGCGCAAGCCATAGCTGAAACACAAGGAATGGGCAGGCACCAAGGGAGTTATCCAGCTACCCAGCTGCACATTTTCAATGTCAGAGCAGGGAAGCATTGTATCGGCCCACCAGAAAGTGCAAGCATGGGGCTTGTATGCTAAGCTTTCTTTCCATGTCATGAACTCACACGTAAAACAAGTTAACTTCAGCCCTAGTGGGCTTTTAATTTTAGGGTCAGACACAAGCCACAGCCACCTGCAAATGGAGCAGCACCAGGAAAAAAAGTATCACACAAACACGCTCAGGTAAGGATCCAGGGTTCAGCATTTCCCAACATCTCAGCAGCTTAGGGAAGCAATGTTGAGCAATCTTCTAAGTCACACCATGCAGTAAAACAGGTACATTTCCATACAGTAAGGCAAAGGGCTTTTCTGAAGCAAGTCCTCATCAGCATTCAAAGCAACCCTGACTTCAATTGCTTCCAGCTTGGAAGTACAGTCACTTAGCACCACTGTTTTGAAAGAGCCCAGAAGTAAATGCAAAGTATAGAAGTCAGTCTGATGGTGCATGACAAGAGTTTGGGCACAGACTGAAATTAAACATAGTGGTTCCCAAACTGACTGAGCATCAAAGTGCATTCCTTGCAATTAGGCACGTGGTGGTAAAAATGTACCACACGGTCTGACTGTGGTGTACTGCTTCAAGTAGCATCAAAACCACTGGAATAATATGACATGGTAGCCAGAAGACCTTGATATGATCTAAAACTTTGTACCATCATATTATTAAATAATTTCCTACCATCACACGAGGTCTTTCTTGAACATAATTAACAGGAGTCACAGGCAACAGATAAGCAAAGTATCTTTTTCCATGTTGCACAGAAAGTATTTGGAAACCAATTTGCTGTTACAGACCTAAGTTTCCCTTAACTCATTAGGTCTTTCCCACGGATAATAGACTTGTGCATTTTCTCTCACATTCCTCAGCACTGTAACCTCATTTCTTACTGATCTAGTTCAGTGGCAGGAAAGTAAGAACTGACATGAGACCTCATTTAGACTTCTTCATATGACCTCTGAATCATTTACTACCGCTCTCTGGTTGATTATTACAAATCAAGTGCTGCCTCCTCCTAAGCAGCTCCTCATTCTCAGTATTTCCCTCATCACCCTATTTTCCATGCCTTCCCAGACTTGGGCCTTAGGACAAGAACAGCCTGTTCTCTGCTGCAAAACCAAAACATTTCCCTTGGTCAAGGGATCTTACTGCCACTTGGAAACACTTTGGAAAACTGGTTCATTTGTAGTAAGGCCTCATAATATTCTTCAAGAGATGTGCCATCTAACTGAAGTATACAAACCACAGAATTCCAGGAAAACCCAGCTGGCTTCAACAAAACAAAACCAAAATAAACACCAAGGCACATCACAAAACTGGCCAACTGGCCCAGATTCAGAAGGACTTCAAAAGCTGAGGTTATACAGCAGAAGCAGAGAGGCCTGCCTGTGGGAAGACCTTCAGATATTTTTGCAGTCATAACTCAAGATGAACGCAGCTGATGACACCTTTTTGTTTCCTGCAAACCCAATTGGAAGTGGGAAGAGAGGAATGTTCCACAAGACATGGGAGAGTCCACTCCTACTCCTGCAGAAAGTCTCAAAGTGTGGAAATCAATCCACCACCACGCTATGGCAAGTGGAGCCACGCAGATCCAAAGACTGTGAGAAACTCACTTGCTGGTTGGCCATTGTGTGATACCACCAGAAAAGTCTTGTAGTGATGTAGTAAGCCACCACCACGTCCACAGTGTAGTGGTCATGAGCAAGGAGAATGCAGAACATCCCAACCATGCTGAGCGCCCAGCAAAGCCAGTGATACCACCAGAGTCGCCGTGGGGAATCTGGAAAGAAGCACAAGCAATGATTATTTCAAAATGTGATGTTATTGACATGCAAGACTACTCCTGTAATTAGCAGAGGACGCAGACTGCAATCCTGGGTGGCTAGTGCAATGCCTGCAATAAGATTAAAATAGGAATGCTGAGATCACAAAATAGGTATCATTCTCTTAAGGTGTAACTTAAAGTTGTGCTCAGGGGTAATCAGGTCCTTGGGAAACAGAAACATTATTAAACCTTTGAGAAACAAGCCCAATACATATATGATATACCTTGGTCAGTAAAAATTAACTTATTTCTATTTCAGTACTGACTCTACATAGACAGCAATCCTTTCTTTTTGCCTTTCATAAAAAATAAATGCGTATACTAAGGCTTGACTCCTGCAAAATGAGCAACCTGGCATTGAGCATGGTGTTTATCTGGAGTCTTGGCAGACTAGGAAATACACAGTTGAAATACCATTCATCAGGCAGGTTAAAATGAAGGTTTAAATTATATTCTAAACGATTTTTGGTTAGGGGTTGTTCTGTTTTGTTTTTTTTTTTTTCTTAAATAAGATGCTTAACTCAGTCATTAACATGGCAAAGTATTTTATTTTGTTTCCAAGGTTTTCTTTTTCAGTAAGCCCTATGACTTAGAAGTACTATTGTTTTTATTTAATTGGAAAAGCATGCACTTTTACCTTAACTGTATTTTCCAATCAGTATAACAATAATTCGTCAATTAGCAAAGACTTATACAACAGGAAATTCCACATGAACATTAACAAACTTACACTCTTTGATAAATAAGTAGGTAAGAGTTAATATGACGGTGTGACCGCTGTACAGATAGTCACCGCACATGTTGTGGGATCCTGTGATGGACAATCCTCCGCCAGCAATCAATTTCATTATCCTTCGCAGATGAGATTCCCAGTCTCCAAAAAGCTGGTAGAAGAATAAAACATAAAAGCACAGTATGTTATTTATAAGTACTTATTGCTCACACTATGTAAAGGCATAATCTTTCTCCCAGGTCTTCTCGGCAGCCTTTGTTAATGTTTATGGTTGTGCAGGAAAAATATCTCTACCAGGAATCTCCAAGCACAGCTAACGGTTTCAGATCTGGTTCTATTCGTTATATTCTTTCACTGGGATATACAACAGGCATGTATATATATATATATGAAACTCACATATATACAGTGAGGTTTAGAATAATGACTCTTGGAAAACCTACAAATTCTGTAATACAGTCTCAAAAATACAGCCTCACCAATAAAAAGGAATTAAAATTTCCAGCTATAGCTAGAATTTTGTCATGTTCTCTAAACATCTGTTTTTCCTTCTGTTCAAGAGGCAATGCACTCCAAAATAAATCAAGCCTAATTTAATGCATCTTGTTAATAACAGCACAGGCCCTAGAGATGATAATCCAACAGTAAAGAGGATGAACTGCCCAAGCTGCACGGCCAGCTGCCGAAACCTACATCCAACACACAAAAGAAGAGAGTATTTCATTCCAGACTCTAAGGACACCCACCACTCTGCGTTGGAAAGTCTTCAAATTGTTTTCATCCACTTCACATTTCAAAAGAAACATATATAGTGTTTGTCAGAAGGCAGTGCCAAACTTTGGTGTACAAAACTTTGAGTGTTGTGTGTCCTCAACATAAAAAGGACATGGAAGTGTTGGAACAAGTCCAGAGGAGGGCCGCAAGGATGATCAGGGGCCTGGAGCACCTCTCGTATTTAGACAAGCTGAGAAAGTTGGGGCTGTTCAGCCTG
>JBCJKH010076109.1:0-21307 GCA_039877255.1 Loriculus beryllinus | reverse complement strand
CATAAAGGCAGTGCCTTAGGAATAACTGTATACATGTACTTTTTTAATATATACAGCTAGCATTTTTCTGCATATGTAGGTACTATGTACTCTTCTACATGCTCAGGAAAATGATAGTGCCTACAAGAATAAATACAAGAAAACCATCCAAGTGTGCAGTGAATTTTAAATGTTTTGTATGATCAAGTATGCCAGCACAGAAACAATGTGTCAGATACTCAGACACATAGGATGGGAAGTATAATCACTCGGTTCCATTTTGTTATTTTTCTAGAACCATTGATCCTTTATCAAACTTTTATCCATCAATGAGAGCATTCATATTCTCCAGAAAACCTGGAGTTAAACATACCAGGTACAAGCTGTACTGGTACTGTTCAAGCTATGAAAAAGGTGTTTCCTTCTACCACAGCTTGCAGATACTTTTCAGCAACAGCTCCTTAAATTTTGAAGAGATTTTTAAAATTTCTTCAAAATTAGGACAAAAACTTTGCATGCAGCTGCTATTTCAGGATAGCTGAAAATACAAAGCAGGCAGCTGTTTCTGCTCATTTGACAGAGTGTTACCTGCAGCAGATAACAGTGAAATATCTAAATGAAGCTCACAATCCTGCACCTTTTCTTTTGTATCGATGGCCTGCAGCTTCTCGTTCCTTCTAAACAGTGGTCTCCCAGTACAAATAATGACTTCAATGGTACAGTTACAAATCTTACCCAAAACAACTGCTGGCACCATGAAGAGTTTAACAGTTGATACTACAAACAAGTACTAGCAAACCTAACCCATCTTAACTCAGCCTGTTGCTGAAGGGGAAGATAACTGAAAGTATTTTGAACAAGACTGGATGGAAAAAAATAAAACCTTCTTTTGTTTTTTAGAACAAATGTTTTATAGAATTTTAAATTAATTATGAATGAATAAATTTGCACATACCGGAATGGATCCACATTTCAAAATTAGGAAAGCACAGATGATTCAGTTATTAAACTTTTATGAAGCATGCTAGCGCCTTCTACATTGAAAAGCACCAATGACTACTAGAAGTACTACTGGTATGTATACTACAGCCACTGAAGTGAGAAAATAATAAGCATATTTTAAATTGAAACATCTATCAAAACAATGCATTTTTTAGCAAGTCTTATTTATAAATGTTTCAGGAAACATCACTCTACATTTTGCAAGTACAATACCTCAGTTAAGATTTCTCAGCAGTCTCCATGCTCACAAACATAAATTCTGTTCAGATTTTATGTTAAGAGTAAAGAATCCCACAGAGGGGGAAAAAAAAAATTACTTTCACTTTTATGAAAAGTTTGACTTAACAAAACATCCCCCTCAGATTGTTCTGTAATTGGTCCATAACTGGCTCATTTAGCAGCCTTTAAACATAAGGTTCTGGGAAGCACAAGCAGGAGACAGTAGTGAAGGAACTTTCGGTTTCAGAAACACTTCTCTTGAGGACAGCAGCCAAGTTTTATTTTATTTTCACGAATTACAACGATGGAAAAGTATCAGTTTGTCCAAATTCTAAAAACCTCTTCTAAAAAGCTCTTTGCAAGCACACAGCAACTTATATAATAACAGGTAGACAAAGGATAGCTGCCCACTACAGAGCAAGTATTGTGTTATCTTTAATGGCAAAGGATTAGCTGCTATTGATCTATCAGTCCATCATGCAAAAAGACATCCCAAAAATTGTTTTCATGTTATAAATTTCCATTTTAGAATTTTTCTTTAATAGAAGTAAATCCTTTCAAGAATCTTTGTTTAAAGTCTAAAAAAGAAAAACAACAACAACAAAAAAAACACCACTGTTCAAGCACACCTTCAGCTTTGGAGGAAAATGTGAATAGTTGCATAAAAGAAATATTCTCTACTTTAAGAAACAAAAATCTATTTTACTGGCAAGAGATTTATTTGTAAATGCAGTGTACCTTAATAAATAATCAGCATATATGGCTGGTTCTGGCAACATCTGTTCTAGTAAAGCTTCACCTTCTTCACCTTTTGATTTTAAATATTCACAAAGACATCTCCAGTATACCACATTCTCTGCTGTTAAGGCTTCCAGTGGAATCAGTTTTCTAAACGAAAGTAAAAAAATAAAATGCAGAGAGACAAATAAAATAGGATCAAAGACAACACATGCAGAGAAATAGATTATTTCCCAAAATTAAAATGAAATCCTGTCAAAGGTATTCCCCATAGAAATACCTAAAGACTGACAAAAATAGCTTCCTCTGTCTTGAGCAAGGACATGGAGCTCCCCAAGTCTCTCACTACATTGCACTTCTCAGTTTTGTAAATCAAGGCTGTTCATGCTGCTTTGCAGAAAGGTTCTGCTCACCTCTTCAGACCTCTTAGTGCAACCACTCAAGTACCTTAACTCTCTGCAACGCTTACCACTGTACAATTCTGGAAAACTGAACAGAAATGCAATAACTGCATTAAAATATTTTTCAGCTTCTGCTTATGGATTTTTTTCTGTTATTAATACAAGATCTTCCCATATCTCCAGTAGCAATAATAATATTATAATTATAATATTATAATTCCCATAATTTCAGTAGCAATCATAGCATGTCAAAAGCAAAAAGGAATAGAACTGCTTCTCAGTATTTCTGTGCGCTCATCCTCTGTTTACCAGCCATAAAACCCCCACTCCTTTTTATAATCATAGTCTTTTCTATGCCAAGTAAGGCATACAATCTCTGTTTCAGGACTAGAATGGTAAATTGTTCATTAATTCTACCTCTAACCAAAAAGACAGACTGTCACTGTCAGCGGTACTTTCACTCCTTGAATCCCATTTTACTTGCAAACCATCAATAACAATTTTGGTTTTCTTTCAGGTCCATCAGAAGAAAAAAAAAAAAAGAAAAAAAATCACTAACACATAAATGAAAATTGACCATTTGATGTGTTCCCATTAATCTGGCATATCTTAATTTAAAAGTAAATTTAACAAACATAAATACTTAGGCGTTCGAAGTCTTATTTCTCATACTGATCTACTGCTAATCTCAGCCCAGTCTTTCAGAATGCAACCCCCATTTTGTGCAGGATCAAAGTCAGACTGACAAATCCATAGATAGATAAATTTTTCCTCTCAACCTCTTAAGATTTTGGCACATTTCCAGAGGCTCTAAGACATTACTGATGCTTTTTGAAGCCAGTCAGGTCCACAGAAATAGCTTTGGAGCATAATGTTCATAGCATCAACTGATTTCAAAACATCTGGCATAAGCTACCACTAGAATGCAAGACACTTCATATGATAACATTACACATTTTTCCCCCAAAATACAGAATGAGATTGTTATCATTCTTCCAATCAATTACATTTGTCATTTAAGTTTATCACCTGAGATTAGACACCTACCACTATTAATAATCATTCCACTCTGGTTGCCTCAATTAACTTCAGTCATTTCTTCTCACACCTTACTGACTTCTCAATGAATTTCCTACAACTTCTAATTTCTTCTTTTCTTATCCCCTTTGGTTTTACAGACCTTAATATTCATCACATCATCTTTTTCATATCTTGGAAATTCACTTGATCAAATTCTATAAAACATTAACAGTGGCTGAAAAGCCTCTAAGATACCAGCTTCTGATAAGCTCTGTTAATATGAGGAAAATACCTCCAAAAGAAGGCTGAAATACCAGTCCAGTAATTCCACTCTGACTGATTCTCCAAACAGTTTGTGGATAACTGAACCAGCCCCACACTGGGTGCTGTCTCTAACTCAACGGAAAAGATAGAGGAAAGCCAAAGAGGACTAGGAAATGTGTGAGAAAGATCAGAAGCGTTACTGAGGAGGAACGAAGGAAAGGCAGCTGTTAGGTAACACAGGTTAAAAAGTGGAAATCACAACTGTGGGGTAAACTGTAGCACTGCCTTTATTATAAGCTGTACAGACTGTACAGGAGATTAAACAAATTAGACTAAGTTGTTACTCAAAAAGCTTGTTTAGTTGATTAATTTACTGCCTCCTCTTAAATTCTAAACGTTTGATTTTTGGAGTGTCCAGGAAACAAGAATTCAAAGACATTTTTCACTTTTCCCTTTGCTTATCTGGCACAGTAATTTTCAGCCGCTGAACACAGATAAAAAAAAAAAAGAAACGTATATCCAAAACATTTAAGAACACAAACATTGAGAACACTGAGTGGACATCATGGTTTACACTAGTCTTTTATCACAGGTAATAGGTACCCTGCTCCCCATTTAGATATAATCTTTAATATTCTTATGAAAAAAATAAAGCTTCTAGAAATGAAAACTGATCTGCATACCTGCTGTCAAGGTTTTTACAGTTATGAACAAAATTAGTAAGCGGAGATAATGAAAACATAGCATTTAGTACTGGGGTGGCCACTTCTGGGCAGTTTTCCACATCCAGTAGATGAAGGAATTCCAAAACATCCCCCTCAGTCATTTGTAACCAGGCTTGAAGTAGCTTCTTCTTTATTACCTCCTTAACAGCATCTAATAATATAGGAATTTAAAATGTTAAAGGACAAAACAATACCAAATTTCCAACATACTTGCATAAATACTTTTTCTGTGGAAGGCTTTATGGAAAGAGTTTATTATATTGTTGAACTTAACATCAACTTAAGAAAAAGAAAAAAAAAAAGAAAACCAAACCAAAACAACAAACCCCCTAAAACAACAATTAAACAAGAGCCACCTATAGGGTACTACTAAATTTTTGAGGCAATATAGTTCTGCCCCCAACAGAAAAAACAACCCAAACAAAAGAGACCCCTTGACAGAGAAAGAAGATGGCACCTCAAACCAAAATACCTAAAGACCATGAACTCTTGCAGATGAAGGAAATACCTGGGGAAGCATGATTATATACATTTCAGGCATTTAGAACTGGACACTTTCAGAGGCAGGATACTACTGTACAGACCTTTAGCCTGAACTGCTACACAGAATTCTTGTGTTAATCCAGTTATTCCACTGGATTCTGAAATTTACATAGAGCCCCTCTTCCCCATTGCCTCAATGAACAAATAGTTTTTGGATCAGCAGAGTACTAGTTAATCAGGGCAAAAAATATTTATAGGAACATCTAAAATACATACATCATAAATACATACACACAGATTTAACCACAGAAGTAAAAAGGCTGACTGTCTGGAGGAAGTAACTAAGGAGTGATACATGTATGTTTTTAGGACTTTTTATAAAACAATATCCAATGCAAGGGAAACAAAGTCCACACACCCACACTGACAATCTTCATCTTTCCTCTTACATGTAACTTATGGTGATAAAACCAGCACTTAAATGTAGTCAGGAATTCAAAAAGATCTGTAGAAAGACCTTGGAAGAGCTAAATTAAGGCCCTAAGAATGAGAAACCTCTTCAAGAAATTGAGAAGCATAAACTGCTAGAATGTAGCAGAATGAAAGAAAGCAAGAGTGGAAAACTGACAGCTGAATGAACCCTGAAAAGCAGAAGTAAGCAGAATCTGGATTATGTCTTCTAGGTCTTATTTAATTATAAACCCTTGTTCTGAAACCAATAAGGAAAAACATGAAAATTTCAACCTAGCAACCTTGAACGAACAGATTCCTCCCTTGTTAGCTTGGGAGTTACTCAGATAAGCATAAGATAAAGATAAAGATGCTCAAGGCTATAGAATTTGCAAAACGGATCAAATGAGGGAATACTAGTGGACTTATATACAAATGCAGCCCATCTAGAACAAACTTTTTGCTCAACAAAAAGCATGTGATATCTAAATCAGTGAGACTACATACTCTGACAGATACTTTCCCTTGTGATTCTACATGTCAAGAAAAAGGGCAAGTCCTCAGCAGCCAAAAAGAAAGGTAGATCAATCAAAACATATGCATACATGACACATCTTTAAGAGCTGCAGTTAGCAGTGAAAACAATAATTTTTTTCTCAAAATGCATATCCACATAGGTCCTATTTCTCACAGTTCACAAGCATCCCATCACTAAGCAAGGAAAATTCTCAGGGTGAAATTCAACAGGCCTTAGTATAAACTTTCCAAACAATGTATGCGGATAACACAGTAGCACTTAGCAAAACAGGCAGCTTCTATTGGGAAATTCATGTATATAATTGCTATTGTTGCAAATAAAAGCCATGCTCTATGAGGGAGACCAAAACTGTCTCACTTGGATGCAAGTAACCTTTTGATCGTTTAGCAACAACACATGAATTATAGGTACATTCTGAATGGCTTTTTATATAAAGTGATACACCACAGAAAACATTAAAATGAATAAAGCTACTGCACGATGAAATGAATGAAAGTCAGTCAAAAAGCCAGCAAGAAAACATCCAAGCTAGTCAAATGAAAAAATAACCAGCTTAGAAGATTTCTCTCTGAAAGCACACAGGAAACATTTTCAAACAATTATCAAACTGATATTAATGTTCATATTTCAGTTCTTTAACGTACGTATTAGTTACAAAAATATCTGTAATGAAACGTTTCAAAATACACCGAATTAAATAACTACATGTTTCTACTACTGTGTTTAATTACATAGTTACTTTTTAATTTTAATAGCATTTGGTCCTACTTTAAAGCTCAGTGGCTTTCAAGCTTTTTGAAAGTGAAATCCTTTTGTGGTTTATACACTGCAGGGGGACTAGAAAACCAAAGTAGCAAGCAGAGTATCTTGTGCTTAAACATTTCCTTGTACCTCGTGATTCCCTCTGAGCTCTTCATTATTGCTACCACAGCTTCCACATAAATTATCCCCAAAACATCAGAAAGTATTCTCTCAAATATCTGTATTAAAATGTTGAAAAAGACAACCTCTTACCAGCTCTGTCATTAAGTCCTTGTTGCAACAGTTTTACTCTCTGTGCTATTGATAAAGCTCTCATATGAACTTTTTCTGCCAAAACCTTAATAAAAAAAATTAAAATGCATTTTACAAATTATATAACAACTGAATTTATTAACTATTTTTTTATCCATGCACAGAAAGTCAATAAAAGCCTGTAATATTGATACCATCAGCACTGCACCAATACATTAATGCGCAGATTCTTGTACACGGAAGAAACATAAAATAAACTCAAGAATAAAGTTAACAACCAGCTCAGAAGGTGGACAGCACTAATTGATATAAAAACTGGATATGAAAACTATTATCTCTCTTTAAACCTCCAAGAGCCATGAATACCTGCAATGAAATTCCTGAATTATGTACTTAAAGCCCAGTAACACAGAGATTCAGTTGAAAAACAGAATTTAAGAAAGAGCAGAAGATGGTTCTGTGTGAAAAGATAGAATAATTTGTTTGAAGAGCTTGCCTAAGATGTCTGCACTAAAAATATACATGGCAGCATACCTTCTTGACCTTACCTCTAGATGTAAAGACTGATGCTTCTCAAAATTGGAATACTACAAATATGCAACTTTTTTAAACTAGTTTTGCTGTGTTCCCAACTTTACTTAATTATTGATTATGAAATAACAGAGAAGAAAATTTGCTTTACAAACATCACAAAATGTATAGCTAGAAAACAGCAAAAGTATAAATTACGTATAAGATCTGTTGTCTGATCCTGAAGAGCCAAGTACTATCATAACAGTAATTTCTATCAAACAAGTTCTGTAGTTGGGTTCAGAAGTTTTAACTTGAGAACTTGTGGGTACAAAAAAAAAAAATAAAAATACAAAAACACTCCCCTCAAAATTCTGGTAAGCAAAAATAATTTAGCTTAGTGTTTAACCAGTGAAAGATAATAAAAGATTTAAAGACCTTTTCCTGAGTCAGTCTTTGAAACAAATGTCAAGTGATTCAATTTACCTCATATGCCAACTTCCTGACAGCTTCCTTTACATCCATAGTGCGGCTTACAATTTTTGGCAAAGTCCTTGCTGATGGAGCAATACAGGAGAGCACTGCACGCCTCACTTCTGAATTTGAATCATTTTCAAGCAATGTGCAGTAAACTGAAAGTAAAAGAGTCATAATAACATTTTCATTAATTTGAAACATTATAGAAAAACCCTAAAAAACCCACAGCTGTTATTAAACCCCTCCCCTGCACAGCTCATACAAATTCAGGGAACTTTTTAGGGTCACAGTCCTAACACTTATGGCAACTACATGCTTGTGCAATGATATCAAAAGAAACTCAACTACAAAAATAATATTTGCAATCATAGATAGGATCTACAGTTAATAACTCCAAAATTTGCTGCTCTAGATCCCACTTATAAATGACAATTTTGTCATTAAGTGTAGAAAAAAAAACCCACAAACCTTCCAAATGTTGACTCCTTAACACCTTTATTCACTGGCTATACATCCTTGCTACCTTTGAGATGGATTCTAAATTTTCCTATAAATGGAAACCTGCAATCTCCATTAAGCCTACCAAAATTCAAACAGCAAATCTCTCACTCAATGCTCTTTCCTATATTCTTGATCCTTCTTTAAAATTAAAAGCAACAACAAAATATTAATCAGAGAATACTTGAATTCAGCTTCTTGCTTTGTGAGATTGACTATGAAATTTACATGCTCCTATACAAGCAACTAGCTCTGCAAAAGACAGTATGTAAAGTTCAGTCAGGCACAATTTACATAACAGCTGGGCTGGTACAAACCTACATCTAATTGAGGCAATGGAAGTAGAGGCTAAGTTAAGAATCACACCATATACAAAGAAACCTAAAAAGGCATAAAACCATCATCAGGAACCCTTGGTTCCAGAGTTGCTGATCTCTTAAAGTGATCCATGAATAAGATGAGACTGGGTGGAAGTGGGGGACATGCAAAAATCATAGTTCAGCAATGTCAGTAACCAGCTTGCCTCTTCCGGGGCAGAAACACATAACGCGAGACAAAATTATTTTTTTCCATTATAATCTCTAACCCTCTAAGTTTTACGCAAATTCAATCAATTAATACTACAAAAGACTGCTTACAGGGTAAGAACTGGGCAAGTATGTCACATCTCCACTCCAATTCAGGTCATTACTCTCATCATCCTTCAGCTATATTCAGTTCACAGAATAGACTGAACACAATTCATTTGCCTGTCATTTAATCTCCAGTGGATCAAGCAGTTCTGTCTTATCACCTTGAACAAACGTAACTCTTGAATCTACAGCCTCCTCTAGCAGAGAGCTCCACAGTTTATGAATTATTATCAGAACACCCTCTAAGATTTGTTTACTCAATGCTTAAAAATATGTTAAAAAATGTTTCAAACTAATGAAAAAATCAACAAATCTGCTTAAAAAGAGGAAACCAAACAATACTACTTACTATTAACAACAGGACAGTTTTCATCCTTAGGATCTTGAAGTCTCGACAGGGCCAAAACAGCTTGAATTCTCACATTTGAAAATTTATCTTTAAGTCTAACCAGCATAGCTTCATTAATTTTATCAAATAAGTCATCATCAATTTGGGCATTCTCTGGCATATATCCCAAAATCTTATTAACAAGCTGACATGTTCGAAACCGAACTGCATGACTGTTTGCATCGTGAGACTTGGGGAAAGGAAAAAAAAAAAAATTTTCTTGTAATTACAATTTTCTCATGTTTAACCTAAGGCTATTAACATGCACATATAAGCTGACATTTTATACAGTACATAAACCATGCACCTCTATTTCAAAAGTTTTTCCCATTTTAGTTAATTTTTAATAGAATAAAAAGTCACAGAACTTGAAAACAACTATGGCCCATCACCTAGAGCAGGGGCACTTTACATAATTAGCAACACCTTCACAAAGGAAGAAACATGTATGTCACCCAGTACAGACTACATTAGCTAACTGTCTCCATAAAATATTAGGACAAAAAAAAAAAAAATAGCAACAATGGCTAGTGATTTTGGCCTGATAAATAATTTAAGAAAATTTAATTATACTTGTGTTTTCATGTTATTTGAACTGTTGATCTTTCTATGTAAGACAGAAACAAACAATACATATGCCAACCATACTTGTATGAAAGATAGTACAATACTTTTACTTAAAGAGACAGTTCCACAATTCACACTTGTAAGTGTACCTATAGTAGAACCTATGATGACACAACTAACAGACAAGTAACAGTTCACATTTTCTCACGAGCCTAACTTTTCTAATCCAGTTGTTGCAGGATGCGCGTGTGTGTTTGGGGGTGTGATGTTACTTGTAAAGCACTAGCTTTGCCTTGCATTCACATTTAAATTGTAGTGTGCAGGTATACCACCAGCAAGTTTTCCTCGCCACATGAGTTATTTACTGTGTTAAATATTTAATAACGTGTTACTGTACCTCAAGCAGAAAGTTAAACATATAATTCAGAAGCAAATTATCCTCTTCTCCCGCCTCACTACCATCCTCTTTCTCCATTTGACAAAATGAAGTAACAAATCTAGCCACAAAATCGATCACTTGTTCCACTGCAGGTTCCCGTCTGTAGATTATCATAGCATACTTAAGGAAGTGAATGAATTTTTCATGAAAATCTTCCTTATCACCCAACTGAAAAAAAAAGAAAAAGAAAATAAAAAAACTAAGCCACTGCAAAAGACAACTACCCGGTTCATCTTCCAAAAACAGTACCACAGAACAATTGACAGCTTCCATTTAAATGTTTAAAGCCGTCAGAGCACACTCACCGTTGTGCACTCTTCACTGAATACTTAGTTTTAATTCTACAGCGAGCCTATGTCCTGACCTCTGGGCTTCATTCTGGAGTGTACATTTACCTGCTGACAGATTTCAGAACGGCAGTCAAGACCCTCATCCATTATTAACGTGTGCCACCCTTACTTCTCGGGTATCCAACCACCTTCCAGCAACATCATTAATACCTGCCGCGAGCTGTTCTCACACCACGCTCGCAGCAGGTAACTGTGTACAACAGTTTAGAGTGTGGCTCGTTAAGGTTTCGGGAAGTCTTTTTGGGTTTTCCTTTTAAGTCGCAGGGGTCTGACACTTGTTTTAGGGGCACCAGGGCCGAAGAGGCCCCCTGCCCTCTGAGGCAAATGCGAGGCAGCTGCTGAGCGCCCTCGCTCTGCCCTCAGCGCGGCGGGGCCCCGGCCCGAGAGCAAGCGCACCTGGTCGTAGGTACTCTTCAAAGCCAGAACAAGCTTCGCGCGGTTCTGGTGAGGCTTCTGGGCTAGCTGAAAGGCTTCTTTGATCTGCAGCTTCTTTTTTGCTCTCATGGCTGTAGAGAAGGGGGACGGTCAAGGAACAACTCCCCTGCTCCGGGATCCCTTAGCGAGGAGCCGCCCCGCAGAGGCGGAAAGCTGCTGTTGCCGCACGGCAGAGAGGCCGTTCCTAACGGCTAGCCAAGGCTGCTGCTTAACGGCCTCCTCCTTCTCCAGCCGCAGGGCCGCCACCGGAGGCCGTCCCGCACCACCCGCCGCGCGCGCACCAGCAACGGCCGCGGCGCCCGCGCCACCACCTTCAAACCGGGCGCGAGTACCGCGCCAGCTCTCGCGAGAGGATCAGAAGGCGGGGACAGTGGGAGAAGCGCGTGCTCGTGTCTGAACGCTGGCGGTGGGGCGGGGCCTGGGTGATGACGAGCGCAAGGGAAGTGTCGCGCCGCCATGTTGGCGTGGGGAGCGCTGAGCTGCGCTGAGGTGATTTCGCCTCCGCCTCTCGGGGCGCGCACCCAACCCGAGCGGCGGCTGGTTTAAAGCAGGCTCGGTGTCTGCTACGCTGCGGCTGTGGAGGAGCATCTGGTAATAGGATTTCTAGAACGTGTGTCAGTGCAAAATAGCTGAATAAGGCTCATAAACTATCGTGCTGCCATTAGCCACTCTTTGTAGGTCCTCTCCGGAAGGTATCTTCTGGGAAAATAAGCGTAGTTATATTTTGTAAGCGGGAACTTTACACTCAAGTAATTGGAGTTGTAAACAAAGAAAGTTCGTCCTGTTTCTAAAAGTAATAAAGACCGTTTGGAGAACGGTCGTCCAGCGAGACAAAAAATGCTTAGTTGTGCTATCTAGAGCGAGGTGTGTTTGCCTATTTTAGAGTTCACTTTTGGCTGTTTTAAAGATTTAGGAAACAGGTTAAATTCACTACATAACCAGTTAAGTAACTAGTTGCTTAGTTCCTGAGTGAACTATCTAAGCTGAATCCAGCTTGCAGAGTGCTTCTTGTTCAAACACTGTGGTTTGTATCGGCTCTGAGGGAAAAGATAGCTATTATGGATAACCAACTTATGGGAATGCATATTTATGTTCCTCCCAGACTGAATCCTTTACTAGTGGAAATTTTCCCCAGTTTTTCAAGCATTTGTTGTGAACCTAGTGTTTTCCCAGAAATCCTTAAACTTGAGAATAGTAATAAATTCTGTATCTCATTAAAATCAGGAAAGATAAGTAGACTTGGACTCCAGAAATATGTTATGGCTTACAAAAGATAGTGTGAGTCAGGGACTTATATTTAATGAGAAGCAAGGAAGAAGATGATTAGCTGAGGAAAAACATCCTGAGCATATATCAACTACAGGGTTGTATATTAATTACAGGGCTACAGACAGTGTTCGAAACTGTGGACGGAAGTAGATAACTGGACACTGGGAACTCCAGGTATTTCACATCTATCGGTGTTTAGGCTCTAAAAAAAAAAAAAAAAAAAAAAAAGGTGTCTGATTACCTCAAGTGATGGCCGTTATTTATAAGGACAGACGACATACTATCAAACGACGGTATGTCAAATAGGCGGGACCAGTCCTGAAAAAGTGTCATTTTTGGCTAAGAAAAAAAAAATTGGAAAAAAAAAATTTAAAAAAAAAATTAACAAGTAAAAGAGAATAGCGCTAGGGGTCAGTCTTGTTCCAGATCTGGATTTTCCCAGGGTTTTCTTTAAGAAGCAGATTTTATGAACGAAATAGTAGAATGATTTTCCCTTTGCGGTTATGTCAAGGATTATGAGGTATACAAGCTGTGTGAAAAATGGAGGGCAGCAGCAGGAGAAAACAACGTTCTATTTTATAGATAGAAAGAAATTTTACTATTATACATGTGGCAGAGGTTTTTTTTCATGATATATTGTATTACCATGCATTTGTGTATGTTTAAAACATACCTGCCTTTTAAATGTGAGTCTTTTGCATTAACTTTTAAAACATACAGGTCCGGCCCAATCCCCATCTGCTTTTAGAGAGTTGGGAAATGGATTCTACATTAACAAGTGCAACAGTAACATAGAATCTTATATGCTAACATTTTTCTAAAAGATTTTATTTCATGTTGGAGAAATAGCCACTCTACAAAAGCGTAATCAACAGCAAATCCTTAATGAGTTGAGGGGTTTTTAAGGTTATATTTTCTCAGGAGATAAGATATTTTTCCTGGGCAATTAACTCCATGAATCTTTTTCCACCATAGGAGTCTGTTTGTGGAGAGGAGGATAGAAACAGGAACAGAAGAGCAGGTAAAACCTTGTGATCATTGTGATTTTAAAACACCAGGACTTTTAAGTGAAGCCAATAATTCAAATTTACTTATGTTTGATTCATGTATGTTTAGCAGGCCAGTTGTGCCTACCTGGATCCCAGATCCACTGATGTACTTTTTCCTTGGTGAATACCTTACAGTCCCTTTTGATGGATTTTTACCAGGATGTGAGATTTGTTTCTTGAGGTCTGTTTTAAATATTTCTGCTAGGCTTTGTACTTCTTGGTAGAAATAGAAGTTGGGCTCCTGTTATGACATATTGAAATCTTAACCCAGTTAGGCATACTGGCTTTAAGGGTAAATACTGTACAGGGGTCCAGATTCTCAGTATCACAATTGGTATTTAATGTGTAGGTATATCACATGCTGAAGTAGGATCACAAATATTGGCCATTCAGGCTTTGCTCCACATGGTGTGTACCTATGATACTAGGTACTTGTTAAACTAATAGAGGCGTTTGCTGTCGTAGGTTTTACAGGTTAAGTTTCAAGACCTTGACTGCACTAATAAGCCTTAATGGCCTCTGACCAAACTCAGCTGGGGCTTCCAGCCATGCCTCTTACCTAGAAGCCCTATTTCAGCTCCGCCTTGGGTCTTCAGTCCTTTTCTGAGCTAACTTGACTCAGTAAAGGCTACCTGCTTCCTTCCTGAGGGATGGATCGACTGGGAGGGCAAGGATCTCACCTGCAATACAGGCTTGGAGGTTGTGGATAGTGGGTTTCACAGTCCTATCTGAAAAAGGAAGGAATGGTGAAACTCAGAACCTTGGATGGTGCTTCAGGCTCCAGAGCAAAGTATACTCCAGTAATTTAAGCTTGTTTTGTTGTCCTTTGAAGTACTGACCTTATCTGCTATGCTATGGTCTACTTCTGGTTGTCTCTGCTTCTCATCCACTGTTCCAGATCCTTTCTCTTTCCTTTGTCAGTCCTGTGTGTGAACAAATGTACAGTGCCACAGGGTAGGCCAAACTTGCTGCATGACAGTTACTTTGTGGTAATTTTAGATGAAGGTCACTGGATAAATACCCCAAGTAAATAAGGGAAGTTGGTTTTACACTATTTAGTTTTTCAAGGGCTTTTGTAACTGATGCGTCTGGTTGGTTCCAGTCTTTTGATTCTGTATGCTGGGTGGGGTCAAAAACCTTTGGTGGGACCTGGGAGAGACTGAACCGAAATCAGACTCCACTGGCCATTGTCTCAAAGATTTGTATGAGAAGCTGAGGTCTACTATCTCGAAGATGGTTGTGAGGAGCTGAGATGGGACTCCACTGTCCATCATCTCAAGGATTGGTGTGAGGAATTGCTGTCCATTTTCTCAAGGACTGCTAACAGACATGCACAGTTGAAGAGCTGGCTGCAAGACCAGCGAAAGTGTATGCACGTGGAATGTGCAGTACGTGACATTAAGAACAGAGGCTCTTCCCCCTAATGTATTATAAAAGGGAAAAAGGTAATAGCCGTCGTGGGCATCTACTTTCAATGATGACTACAGACCCTGGGAGACACGCACCAACAAAGATGACAACTACAGACCCTTGGGATGTCACTGGATCCACAGTGGTGACTATCTCTGCACTCCAAATTCTTGCTTAATTTCTGTCCTTTTTTCCAATCTGTCCTATCTCTATTTTTTTATAATAATTATCTATTTTATAATAAATTGACTGATTGCAGTACTGATTTCTTTTGCATCTTAATTTTACTCTGAGCACCACAAACAGAATATTTGCAACACTGGGTTTTATCAAGTTGGACCTTGACAGCACCATACTAAATTTAGGTGTAGCTCAATAATGGGGATTGTGCTTTATGAATTAAGTTAGAATCTCACTTAGGGATGCATCTTCCTTTGTTGAGACACTAGCTTGAGAAGTTTTAAAGCCATCTGATTGATATGGCTTTGTCATTTGAAATATAATATGACTGTTAATGTCTACCTGTACTGTTCTGCCATTTTCAAATGCAAATTGGGCTGCAAAACAGCAGTAGAGTGTAATCTGGGGGATCAGTTTTAACTCTGCCTCATGTATTAGAAAAAAAAAAAAAAAAGAAATCCCACTGAATTCAGTAGTTTTCAGTGGAAAGTTAAGTGGACATCCTGGCCTTGTCATCCTACCTACAGTTGATCCCTAGTTCAATTAGAAGAAAAAAAAACCAAAAAGGTCAAATTCATATTGAAAAGCTCTGCCGTCATCTCTGAACTTCTGTTATTGAAACCAAGTGGTTTTCTTGAGTAATGGAACTAATGAACTTGATCACCTATGAACTTGCATTTCTGGTTGTAGGAGATCCAATTGAAGCTTTTTCCAGTGTTTAAAGTGTTGACAGACAAGTCTTGTATGACTCAGAATATTTTATCAGTGTCAAGTTACGTTCTGCTAAAACACCATCTTGTATCAAAGCCTCAAGTTTTTCCTTCTTACCCTCCTTCCCCCAATTACATGAACAGACTGATTGAAAATATTTCAGTGCTGTTTTTGTCTCACAGTTTACTTGACATCTGTTCTTCTCTGCTCTGTCATTGCTTATGTGTGTTGTCTGTGTCTAGCCATGCATTCAGGTCCAATGTGTCCTCTGCTGTAAAGGAGAAAATACTTATATGTTACTATGCATCTAGTAAAGCAATAACTGCAGCTACTTCTAGAGCATCTTTATTTTTTTCCTAATTTATTTTCTATTTAATTCAGGTTTGTTTGGGTTTTTTTTCTGAAAAAACAAGCTGCTAGGAAATTGCTCCAGCCTTCTTTGTTCTCTTTATTGTCCTAATAAGCTTGTCAGTTTTATCAAACATATAATTATATATCAGTGTATAACATATATCGACATATAATTAAGTTCCTACACTTTTTTTTTAAACTGATGACCATGTAGAGAAGATAGTATAACTGTATTAACTGAGTTAAACTTGAGTGTGAGTACATGTCTTATCAGATACCAGACAATTGACAATGTCATATCCTTAAATCCTAGTCACAGAAAAAGTTTCAGTCACAGGCAGCAGCATCCTGTCACCAGTGCCAGTGAAGAAATGATACTCAGTCATTTCTTGTGTGCAAGGCTCTGTTCCTTACCTTTTCTTATTAATGTTCTACCTGGCCTAAACATCTCTTCCCTGCTTAGCATCTCTAAGCAACTGTGACCAATTTTCCTTCCTTGCCTTTCCCTTCTTCTACACTGTGTTTCTCAGTCAGCCTTAATTTTCTTTCACTCTTGAAGAGTTTCTCATACTCTTTCCACCTCTGGATATTTGAAGTCCCTCTTTTTCTTCCAGCAATTAAAGAGTTTGGTTTCTCTGTCCCAAGACCTTATCTTCTCACTCCTTCTCCCCACTGCCTGCAGGCATTCTTCTGCCTTGAACTTTTCCGTCTTGGAGTGCTTTATTATTAAGAGTGCTTTATCCTTAAGAGTGCTTTTTCTCTTTTCACCCTCACCCGGACTTCCCGTTTTCGCTAAGGATTTTTCGGTTTTCCCTTTTGCCCTGCCCTTCCTTAGCTGATACCAGATAATCCTTCCCAGTTCTGATAAACCTGAAAAAGTGTTTGTTCAAACCCACCACTAGCATTCCGCTTTCAGCACGAAAGCAAAAATTGAACAAGATTTTCTTCATTACTTTATTGGTCCTTCCAGACTCGGAGAGGATTGCTAAAGTAACAGAGTTTATGAAAGATGCCAACACCGTCTTCCCTGACGACCTCTGAAATCCTTTGGCAGCCTAAGGAGGTAACATAATTTCATCTGCAGATGATCTCTTTAATAAATCCCCAGCAACGTCTGTGCTGCTGCCTGTAGGGCTGGCTCGGTGACTTCTGTGGGGAATTTGTAGCATCCAGCCGCTGGCATCTGCTCCTGGCAGAAGCTCAACCATTTGAAGAGAAGCGGAGGGGGAAAATAATCCCAATGAGGATGTTTGCACATGCTGTTCCCTACCTCCTCGCCTGGGTGTTTTGCTGAAGGACTGGGACATCTGCACAGAAGGGAGAGCGGCAGCGGCTGGAGCTCGCCCTGTATGGAGCTGAAGTTCCTCCAGCACTGTGGGTTAGCAGCGCGCCGGGCCAGGCAGCAGGAGGAACAGGATCGTACCACTGGAGCGTACACGGGCAGACTTGATTAAATTCAAGCCTGATGGCCTCTGGCATAAACAAGATTTATCATCCCGGGACTTGCAATGCATCTAAAGCCGCTCGCAGCAGATCGGCGGAGGAATGCGGTCAGGAAATGCACATGAAAATGTGCAAGAAGATCGCTCAGCTCACTAAGGTAAGCCTCGCTGTTGTAGCCTTCCCGAGATTAGGCTGCTCTGGCTGGGGACGGCAAAGCTGACTCGGAGCTGCCTTCTCTGATGGCCCGTCTAAAAGGAGGGAAGAGAAACCTGTCCTTTTTTACTAGGCTGTTGCTGAAAACATCGGTATACACAAACTTCCTTTCAAACACTTCCCCCACCCGCGGTGCCACAGACTAGCATCAGCATGTTGCCTTTGTGGTTGACGATTGGAGAATCGCACTCAACTGCTCTAATTAGCATGCAACAGTAGCGAGAGGGCCTCGAGCTCTGAGAGGACATAGGATTTGTCTATATGATGCTTGGAGCGGTTGACGGTATCCTTTTCCCTCCCTCACCCCCTTCCCCCTTTCCCCCCCCCCCCCCCCCGAATTACAAAGACGGGGATTCATTTGAGTTTTATAGGTTCTCGAGTAATATTGTTGCAAAGCTGCAGTTGAACTGTGCTACCACAGTACAATATACTTGTTGTCTTGCACCTAATTGTTCCTGATGGGCGTAAGTAGAGATACTTTACATGACATTCCTAAAAGACAAGTTGGAGAAGAGACAGGATTAATTACACAGTATATTGTACTTAAACTTTTAGTCAATACTGAGTTATGCTATTAAATGTTTAGAACATTTTCCACACCATGTTAAGAAATAAGAGAAAATCTGTATGAGCTG
Source organism: Loriculus beryllinus (assembly GCA_039877255.1). NCBI lineage: Eukaryota > Metazoa > Chordata > Aves > Psittaciformes > Psittacidae > Loriculus > Loriculus beryllinus. Next base: position 2,917 of record JBCJKH010076109.1, on the reverse strand, counting down.
GCAGTTATCTTTTTTAACCAATCTTTGTGTTGTATCTTTAACTGAGAAAAACTTATTTCCAATTCTTGTTCACTAATCTAGTTTTTACATATTTTGTAGTCTCATGGCAATTGGTAAAGACATTTTAGCAATGAAAACATGCTGACAATAAAAAAACACTCACTAAAAATATGTGTCAATGGGAAGTCATTATGATGTTCAACTTAGACTGGTTTTCTAGTAAGAACTAGCACTAGAACTAGTGGCAGAGCCATTATTCTCATCTAATGATAACTGTATGTGATAACATATATCATGTGTATGAATACATACGCAAATGCTACCTATATTTACACATATATTTGCTAGCAACGTGATTTAGTGGAAGATATCCCTGCCCATGGTGGGGGGTTTGGAACTAGATGATCTTCCAGTCCTTCCAATCTAGACCATTCTAGGATTCTGTATTATACTTACTGTACTATACCAATAATTTTACCAGAGCTTTGGTTGTATATTTGTATAACAGTATTTGTACACAATCTGGTGCTTTCTTTCTGTCCACAGATACACAAATGACTCTTTACAGTGTGCTATCATTCTGTAGTAATTCAAAGAAAACTATCTGAATGAACATCAAATTTTTAATGATTTTGAACAAGGATATGTTTGAGCAAAGAAGTCTGTAAAAATTTATTTTACACTTTTATGGCACTTTATTAATTGATATCTTATACTTCGTAGTAAGTAACAAGAATTGAGTTACCAGCTCCCTCTTTCTGGGTGATCAATTTCTCAACAGCGGACTTGGAGCACATTGATGAGATCTGAGCAAATAAACACTTGTTCAAGATTTTCAGATCTCAAACTAAACTGATGTTCTGTACAGACTTCTGTGTCTTTTGCTATAAAGTGATTCTTTTTAAAGTCTTTTTAAGCTCAGCTAAATTTTGAGGAAAATATATCTCAGTCCTTTCTGAAAACTCTATGAAGCTTGTCTTTGGTAAGGGAGGTAAGTTCTGCTATTTTAGCAGCAAAAGGGGGAGGGAGATCATGGCCAAATTGTTGCAGGGGTTTTTTTTTTCAGATGCTTTTGCTAGATTTCTACTGCTAAAATGTGAGTGGGGTGATTACTTTTAATAGATTTTACCCTCTGAATACTTTTCCATCCTCTGAAATAATGATGATTTATAACTCAAGCTCAAAAAAGTGCTTCTGAGAAGCTAATAATTTTGGTTTGGAATGTGGCTTTTAAGAACCAGTTTTCTCTGTAGTAACACTACACTTATAGAGAACTTATGGCAGAATTGTATTTTTACTCATATGCTTTCCCTTCCAATTTTTGAGTGCTTACTAACAGCAAACATCTGAGAAGCGAAATCTGAGACCAGATTTGCTAAACATGGCATAAATTTGTTCTGATCATTTTTGGATTAGAAATTTTGAGATCTCCTATTCAAACCACAGTTTTCTTGGCTATGTTACAGTCAGGATAATTATAATAAAATCCCTCCTGACTTTAAATTGCCTGAAGTGCTTTCCTTTTCTGTTCCAGCATAGTATGCAGTATGCTGTCATTATACAGCTGCAACTTCCTGCCCTGTGATGGCAGAATTCATTGAGGGGGTGATAATTCTCTAATTGCTTATCCACTCCACTTTGTACCTGGAGAAATGGATACACAATGTTTAAATGAAGTGTAGGATACAGAGCTTCGCTTACATTCTGTTTCTTTAGTCAGTCAGTAGTGGCCTCCTCCTACTCTCAAAAACGAAGGAGGGGTGTGCAAAAGGCATCAACAGCAGAACCAAACTGGGTGAGGTGGTGGAGTTTCCATGGTTGCATGAAATGTTGATTACCTTGTAAGACAGGTTGGTAAGGGACTCCTCATAGCTAATCAAGACACAGAAATACTGCTCCCATTCTACTGTCCTCCTATTTTTGCTTTTGGAGAGGTAGAATATAATAAGTTTTCATACCTTCAGTCATGCATTTTTCTGTTCTGCACCCTTTTGGCTGTAGCAGCAAAACTACAAACCTTTAGAAATGTTTTGTTTGCTTTGGGGAGCAAACTGCTTTTTTTGCAGGCAATTTATCACTATTTATAGATGCCTGGCCCTTCTCACGAAGATTGACTTTTCCCACTGTTGACATGTAGAACATACATTGGTTTTCTCCATTAAGCTATCACAGTGAGAAAAAACAATGAGCATATTTGTAAGCTCAGTCAGGCTCCCCAAAAGTAAGGTGGCCTTTGCATTTCAAGGCAGAAGTGGCCACAGATCCTTGTTTGCCATTAGGTATTCATCTACCCACATTTGAAATCTGCTAATGAAAACATGGTAGGGTTTTATTATTGTAGAGTTTAGCTTTTGCTTTGAAAGCCACAGCTTACAGTGCTAAACGAGTATGTGGGACAATAAGGTTTTGTTTGAATATATATATATTAAAAAAAGGTATATTAAAAAGTGCAAACTGATATTTTTTTTGTATCCATGGAGGCAGGTAAAAGGGTTTAGAAGCCCTGGTGAGTTTGAATGAGAGCTGTCTAGGCCTTCTGAATTTTGACATTAAAATCGGATAACATTACAGCTATTTCCAGATGGGCTATGGTTTGATTTATGAACTTACAGAAATTAAACCAGAAATATTCTGCTTGTGAATAGGAATGTCCATCTGTAGTTGTACACATAAAATACAGTTAATAGATAGGTACCTTGCTGCAATAGTAGTGCACTAATGAGGCTTGAATTTAGTGTATTCCTATAGTTGTAGTAGAATGCATGACTTTGTAATGGTAATTAAGTTTAGACTTCTCCATCAGACATGCAACCCTTGGCATGCTGTTTCATGCCTGTCAGTTCTGTGTATTTCTGATCTGGGGGGTTAAAATGCATGGTGACTTTTGACCAGCAGGTCCAAGGAGGTGATCCTCCCC
>JBCJKH010076102.1:0-20069 GCA_039877255.1 Loriculus beryllinus | reverse complement strand
TATGTATTTAAATTTGGAACCTTTATAGTTTTTCATTTCTTCTTTATCTTCTCTATGATAAAAGTAAACTAACAGATTATACAGTTTAATCAAAATATTTTTTCCCTTTCCATGTAAACTATATTCCTACATACATAATACTGGAAATATCTCTTCAAAATTTTACAGATAAGAAAATTACCTATTTCCTAAAATTATCCTTAAAAGAACATTCCAGGACAAAAAACCCCTATGTGTTTGCATGCTCTCATGCTGTAAACTCTTCTTAAAGGAAACTAAACTGGAAGATGCCCTTCTATTACTGACTACAGTATTCAGATTGGACTAGACACAGACCACCGGTAAAATAATTGTGAACCACATATTAGGAGATTCACACTACCTGTTCTTCTCTGCAGATCTGCTTCTGACAAAAATGTTCAATCTGATATGTATAGATAATATAGTACTTGAAGATGCTGTAGAATCCCTTTCATAAAGTTCAACTATAAATTAAAGTAGCATTTTTCCCCCACTCTATTTTAGCAAAAGAGCATGCCTATCAGTCAGACACACCACATTTATTAATGGACCATTTACTGCCAATTGTTTTTAAGCTAACATTTATACTTCATAAATCTCTTTCCTCCATTTTTACTAATTAACTTCATTGTATTATGATAGATAAAAGGAGGGAATGATTTTTTGTCAGAACAGTTTTTCACATTTTGCTTTTTGTTCCCTAAGTCTAGCAGTTTGTATTGTGTTTTAGGAACAAAGATTTTTCACCAAATGGATTCCTACCCATGGCAGAGCACTTATTCTTAAGCTGTACACATTCATTTTAGAATTAGGAGAAAATAATTTAAATTCAGTGAAAACATTGACATTTTTCTTGGCGCATTCTGCTTTAATCCTATTTGCATGTTCACAAGAAGCCAGTTTCGGCTGAACTACAAGATGAGAGGCATACATGGTCTCCTAACAGGCTCCTTTTCCTTCACAGAAAAACTCACTAATGAGAAACAAAAAACATTATAATGGATTTAAAATGCTCAAAATGGAAAAGCAACAAATGTGCATGTACTGCTTAATGAAACAACATAGTCTATGAAAATTTCAGACAATATGCCCTTGCTCACACCTGAAATGAAAAAAAAACCCACCTGTATTGGAGAAGAATCCAGGAGTAGTGCATATTCTGGCAGTATTTCTTAACATACTGAGGAACTTGTGGATTGGAAAGCTCAAATATGAGATCAAGGAAGATATTTTCTGACTAACAATGTTCTTGCCATTGAGAGAAGCTCTATACTCTTATGCACAGACACATCTTAACACAAATGCCCCTTAAATCCTCAATAAATTTATATTCATTATTTGCTTATTAATAAGAATGTAGTCAACACTGATTCATTTGGAAACTACTAGATAGTTTGTAAAAATCAAGATGTCCTCACCCATTTCTAAGAGAAAGTACTGTTTGGTATGTTAAAGGAAGGATCATGAAATTACTTAGAGGTCTTTTCTCATTGTGGATGTGGCTCATTAACATTAATGAGAAAAAACCTTTCATAGTGATTGGAGAAATAAAGATACCCCATATGCAATTAGACATACATGGCTCAGAGGAAAAATGAATAAAAATTAACTAAACAAACAGAAGCTTGTTGCTTCAGTTAGAGTCAGTGATAGTTATATGAAATAGGAGTGATTATTTACTTCCCAAAATATTTTAGAGCTGGTAAAACTTCTATAGAAGCATTAAGGTACAGTTCCCTGCTATTTCATTTATATTTTGCTTTAACAAAGAGTTCAGAAATGCAGGCTTTAAAACCTCTAGCAATTAAGCTGAAATTTGGAAGTCACACTGCTTTCTATAGGGGTGTCTGACACAGAAGGCCATGAAGAAGCAAAATCCGAAGGTCAGGAATGAAGCCATAATAACAGTGAGCTAAAAGCTAGAGGCACACTATTTCCACTTGAATTTTGAGTCAGAAAGGTCCCATTGCTATCATTTCTGTGATTACCCAGGTTTTGATCTGGCAATTTAAAGCTAACATGATAGGTTGATGACTGTGTATTTTTCCTTCATTTCATCTGGTTCCCTTACTATCTGTTGTGTTGGTTTTCTCTCCTTCCCTGATCATTCACCTTTGTTTTTTCCCTATGTTCATAATTATTTGCTACAGACCACTTCACTAGATACTAATCCACTCATTGCTTCTCCAACACATGCCCATGATCTTAAAAACAGAAGAGCATACATGTTACAATAGAAAAGCTGATCATAGGTACCTGAATTAATTCAGATAGGTAATACTTTGTCACCTATCGTGGATTTGAACTTGCTGAAAAAACCATCAAAATGAACATACTGGAAAAACCACTAATCTTCAGTGCCTGATTTTCCTAACACATGAAATGTTGCCGCACTACTGATCTAATTAAAAATTACATTTGAATTTACATATTTAGAACTGCATACTCAGAAAAAATAGCTGTTTCCCCTTAATTTGTTGTCTGTGTAGATACAGTGACTTCTGCACCACATTTTTCTTACCTATGTCATTTACTCAGCAAGAAACCACAGAAAAGTTGAATCCCTTTTGCTCTTCTTACCTTTGCCTGGGCATAGAAAGGCATAGATGATAAGTGCAGCTCTACTAGAATCTGTAGTTCAAGAAAAGGAAAGAAACAAAAAAAACCCTACTGCCCACCTGTTAGATGTACTACAGGTTTCACATTCACTAAACAGCTGTTGTTGACTAAAAAAGAAAAAATAAAAAAATCCATGGAATGACTTTTGCAAACTTCCAAAGAAGTATCATTTTAGCAAATATGTATACATTAAACAAATTATCTACTGACACCTTTTTTGATTTAATGTTCCTCTGAAGAAAAGACTGTAAGTAAAATAATTTGTACTATCAGACACAATATTTAACATCATTTCATCAAGAAAAGCTGGACCTCCAGGAGTAAGCTTCCTCGATTATACCACAGAAATTACACTGGACTTCTTTTAGAATTTGATTAGGTGAAGAGATAAACCATAATCAGTGCTTGTTATCACTACAGTCTATTTTTATTAACCCAACATGAGCAGTAAGCCAGAAATCTGAATGTAAATGCAGTTATTTTTAATCTAATGAAAATGCTGTCTTTTAAAGCATCATGACTCAATTCAACAGTTTTTCTATTTCTTTCTGGTTTAGACTGAAGTCATTAATTCTCAGAGGACAGATTCTTGTAACAATGCTTTATTCTGCGAAGTACTCAAGATGATGATCATCATCTGTACAACATTTATTATTGCTCTTCAGCAAATATAAATCACAGACTGGATTTTTGAATCCAGATGTTTAGTCATACTCTTTAGTCTTACAATGGCTTAAATCCCAATCATTCCTGTTCAACATAGTAAAGTTGATGCCTATTATGTATTACATCAGGCAACCAAGATTTGTTGTAGACCAATCTCCTCGTTACACACTAATAAGCAAAATAATAAGATCTCCTACTCACTCAGCTGTTAAAATGAACCAGAATTGGAATACTGGGATTTGTTGGAAGTTGGTTTTTTTTCTACAAATACAGAGTTAAAAACTGTTAAAAACCAAGTAAAATCATACCTACTAAATTATAAATAATTACCTAGCTAATGCAAGTTTAATTAAGCATACACTCTTGACACAATATTTTTATGTTCTACATTGTTTTTTCCAGTGTAAAGAGACTTAATTTCAATAAATTGATAGAAATTTCTCTTGTCATGAGTTCTGCTAGTCCTTAATTGGAAATCATTTATTATACTTACCACAAGCTGCAATTATGAAGGGGGAAACCACCTACTAGCTCACTAATCATAATACTTAAGTAAACACTGGAGCACAGGATTGTCCGGTTTTTGGTTCACTTCTTTTCAAGTACCATTTGTATATTAATTTCTTCTTTAAAATAAAAGCTTTTGGAATCAGATAATAATACATGACTGGTGGTTCCTACCATGGTCATTGTGCCACTGCCTCTCCTCTCCACCCACGGCACTTAATATTTAAACTATAAACATGAGAGGACAAAAAAGAGACATTTTCAAATGTCAAAATTATGTCAAATGTCAAAATGTTCAGACCAACAAATCAGAGAAGATCAAGAGAGAAGGGAAAAGATCAAACAGACAATCTTACAATTGCTGGGTCTTGCTTACACATGCAGAACATTGTTTATATGCTACAAGCAAGCTCTTCAATAAAAAAACCAGTCTTTCATAAAAAAACCAGTGTTTGTGCTCTCTCATATCCTTAGATAAGAATATGAAGATGAGCAAATTGCTCCTGCTTTATTTTATACATTTTACTGAGGAAATGAAATGTAAGAGTCAAAATTTAAAATCTGTAAGCAAATGCTCTGGATTGCCGAGATGGTGCACAAAGTTTACAAAGGTCTTTCTCAGCTTTACTTGGCTGTGCTTATATTTCATCAGACTAGATGCAGAACAGCAAGTCTGTTGGTGCTAAGGACTTGATGTCCACAGCACACAAAATTTGTGACTTTTACTCTGGAATACTTCTGTGATATCCCAATTTAGACAGACATTTTATTTCCATTTTATTGCAATATTCAATTCATCCTGTTTACTGAATGTTGGAGTAGATCAGGTATGTCCCTGGATTGTATCTTTAGTTTCATCATAAAGAATGCTGTTAAGCACAGGATGTAGGGATGATTGAGATATTCACTGCCAAAACACATTTCTAATCCAGACTGAAGTGCACATATAGGGACCGTAACTGTTAATAAGTAATGTGGAGCAATAAATGTGGATATATGTATGGAAGGAAATAAGGAAACGGAGAAAATGACCTGTGGATTTTAATTTGTGGATTTCTATTTACTTTGGACTCACTCCAGTCTGACTCCTAGCTGCAGTACATTACGAGATCTTTAGATATTTTTTCCCAGGCTAGTTTCAGGAAAGAGAATTTAAATATCTTTTTTCCTGAGACAACTCCTTGATGGATGTCAAAGCACGGTATACGGCAACACTCTAAAAGGTTGCTTTGAAAGGCCAATCCTACTCTGAACTAAAATACTAGGTAGATAGGGCCTCACATCAGCTGCACTTGCACTGGCAGTAGCAATCAAAATGTAGTTTCAATATATTAAAATCTTATATTTTTGCATAGAAGAAAGAGCTGTAATAATTATGACAAACTTAGCCAAGTTCTTAAACAATGATAAAATCCCACAAATTCGTAGAACAGCAAACTTACTTTAGATAATGTTCTCAATCCCTTAAAAAGGTTTGATATAAGGATTCTGTTATTGAAGGTATATACAGAAATCGATTTTGGTTTTCATGTCACTTTGAAACTTCAGTTCTCCTTGTGTTTTTTTTGTTTGTTTTGTTTGGAGATTTTTGTGTGTTTTCCCCAAATACACAAATAAAAACTAATGCAGCCATGCAGCTTTCCCAGGGTGACACATTAAAAAAAAAATAATTCCAGAAGCTTCTTTTTTGCTCATCTTAAGGTGAAAACAATTTGGATCATATACACATACACTAATAATATACCTATAGCTCAGTATTTTGCTGGTTATTAGGATTTCAATTTATTTGCTATCCTAAAATAACTACTAGTTTTGTTTCACATGGAATCTACTGAAAAATAACAATGATAAAAATCATCAGTGACACTACCTGGGTAGTCAGTGTTATTTTTAGTTTGAAAGTAACAGCTTTTGGTAACTTATTTGAATAATTTTAATGTCTATTTCTAACTTCAAAGGCAAGACACTTACTTCATAGCCCTATCTAGCCCCTCAAGGGGTGAACAGAAAGATCACATTCAATTCTGCAAAGAGATGAACCAGCAGTCAACTTATGTTAAGATGGGAAGCAACACCCAAAAGAGATCCACTATTCAAGGCACAATTCTTAAAGTCTACCCCATTCATAAACTCACATTATTACATACCTGTCCCTTAATTACCTAAAAATGATCACTTTGGAAAATAACAATAATAAATACCATTAAGGTATGTAAGCTCAGCCACGTTGTGAAAAGATACCTGGAGTAGAATTTGTATACTGCATAGAAAACCAGTATTCATTGTTCACACTTAGTCTATGCCACAAAACATGGGTCACTGAACAAGCCATAACTTATTTGAAATTCCAGAACACAGTTCCAACTGAAGAGAACTACAGCTAACATAATTCTTGCACTGATTACCTCTATAGCAATTATATGAAATTCAGTATATTTTAATTCAGCAGTACTCCATTTCATATATTTGCCAGATGCATTTTTCTTACTTATGAATATTAAGTGCATGGACACAATGTCTCGGCAATGTTTTCACACAAGTCTCGAGAAAGGCATTAACTACTGAGATTTAATAAACATTATTTATGTCAAGTCCCTTTGATAATTACTCTGTCTGAATTAAAAACTTTTGAGTATTACTGGAGTGCTTTTTATTGTGCTGTTACAGTACATTTGGCTGAAATTAGAAAAGATGACTGGACCATACCTGTTTATTGCGTGCGTCATTATTTCATGGCTCTAATCCATTTTCAATTTAAATTAGTGGATGTAATGTATTTTTCTCATAATACATTTTCTTCAGAATTACAGCCAAAGTTACACATTTTAGCATGAAGCATTTGTCTTGTACATAGAGACTGGATCCAGCATACAGGCGTTAAAGCACAGGTCTGAGAAGATCAGGTCAGATAAGAGCTGAAACCCAAGATACAATAATGAAGTACTTTAAGTAAATTAACATAAAGTTGTTCAAAGAAAAAAGCAGGAAAGTGGGAGTACTACTCAGTCTTCCTCTTCAGTTCATTTATTTGCTTTTAATTATTACACTTCTGTCTTGAGCATCTTTTAGGCAGAGACATCTCTTTGTAACTTTAATTACTAGTTTCTATGGCAAGATACGGTATAGAGCAAACCTTGTTCGTGAACACATAAATGTGGAATACTTGAATTTAGAAGAGGAAGCACACAAAGAATTCATCTTTGCATGAATTTAAAACAAAATTTTGGTAATTGTTTCCTTAGCATTTAAATGGGAGAGATGTAAGAACTTAATCTTTGCTTTAAAGGAAAATATTCAACAAATCTCTATCTGTGGAGCTGGTCGGGCCCTTTGTAGACTGGGTCAAGCTAACCTTGAAATAGTGATTAGGTAAAATTAATAATGCATTTGCTCCTGCAATCCTAGTTTTCCATACTTTAATGTAAGAAAGGCCATCTTCAGTGTTTTTATAGACTCACCAAGAACACGTATTAGCACAGCAGTATGTCTGGTTGCAGCAGAAATACAATTATGTAAATGAGATATGTGCTCCCTGAAGACTGCCAATAGAATGATTGACCTATATACCATTTAATTTGTTCTCACGTATTCTCTTTATTGTCTTCCAGCTGCACCAGAAATTAAAACTTGTTAAACTGCATTGCTCCCCAATTATATATCAAAGGTGCTTGTATCACTTCATGTCAAATGCAATTAATGGTTTGCATGCTCCTTATCGCCAGCAGTACATCAAGTTCTGGTTTGCTTTGGGGTTTTTTTATTTATTTGTTTTAAAAACCGACAACCAGTGCCTCAATAGACCCTGTATATGAAATACTTTGGAAAAGATCCCAACTTACAGTTGCTGCTGTGATACTCTAATAAAACTGTGTTTAGAAATATGCTAAGAAACAGGTAAAAAGTATGAGAAGAAGTAGGAAAGCTGTTGGTAACTAATTTCACGAACTGAGCTGGAAGCTGGACAATTGTTTCTATTTCAGAACTAGATTTGAATAAACATTTTCCATCAATGCACTGGAGGTACTATAACACCATCTATTCGGCATATTGTCCTGAATCAAAGCTCAAGTAAGGTAAGAAAAAGTTTCCAGCAGCTGCCAGTGGGCCATTGCTTAAGCTCTCACTGTTTGTGAACAAGTCCTGTTTTTACTTTGATGAGCTGCAGCCCATGGGAAGGACTCACACTGGAGAAGTTTGTGGAAAACTGTCTCCTGTGTGATGCACCCCATGCTGTAGCGGGGGAAGAGTTTGAGGAGTCCTCCCCTGAGGAGAAAGAAGTAGCAGAAACAGCATGTGATGAACTGACTTCAACCCCCATTCCCCATTCTGAAGTGCTGTTGGGCAGAGGAAGTAGAGAAAAATCAGGAGTAAAGCTGAGCTCAGGAAGAAGGGAGGGCCTGGGAAGGTGTTGACAATTTGGTTTTTAGTTCTCATTATACTACACCGACTTGATTGGTAAGAAATGAAACTAATTTCCACAAGTTGAGTCTGTTTTCCCCATGATAGAATCGCTGAGTGATCTCCCTATCGTTATAGCCCCGTGAGCCTTTCACTCTTTTTTCTCTCCCCTGCCCAGATGAGTCAAGGAATTATGGAGTGGCTTTGGTGGGTGCCTGGCATCCAGCCAGGGTCAACCCACTGCAGAGCAATGCAATGACAATATTCAAGTTAGATAATTGTAGAAATTTTCGAAGAACATCTATGTGTTGGTTTTTTTTTTTTTCTATGCTGTACTTTTAATGCAACTCAAGAGTATTCTCTCTGCATCAGGCAATATAATAAACACAGCAGAGCCTCTGGAACCTACAGTGAAACTCAGTGTGGATGCAACACGAAATAGAGGTGTTTCACCTTGACTGAGCTATGTTTTACTGTTGGTAGTCTTTAAGAGAGTATTACAAGTTTCTCCCCAATTCCAAGTACTTCGGTTCATGTTTCAAAGCTGTTGTGTCAGGTGAGCTTTCTGATCTCTCACTGAAGCTTATTACAAGTCATAGCTGAAGTTTTTTTATTTACTTTAAACACATTATTCTCTTCCTAATTATGTTTAGAAGCAAAGATAGTAAAGAAGGCTTTGACAGTCAGAATAGGGCTGGTGCAGAAAACCTAACACATTTCATGACCTCAGAAGAGTTGGGTCAGATGCAGTTTTTCAACAAAACACATTTTTTGGGGTGCTCTTTATTTAGACTAAACTTGTTCATATTTGGACTAAACTTGTGCTCTACTATATGATACGACACAGATCGTTATATCTTACACATCTCACTTTTCATTGCCATTCGTTTACAGTTTAATCATCTGCTTGGATTCCTTCATAGTTTTCTACTACCAGGAAAACAGAAATACATCCAAGGAGAAAATATCAGGGTTCCTTCTGCATCCCCAATACATATGGGCAAATTAGGTGTTATCCAGTCAGCTTCCATTATTTTCCATAAGGTAAACATAAAATATACAATTATAAATCTCTCCAGTTTCAGATGCAAGGACAGACATTCCTTCAATTCAAATTTTACATTTAAAAGCAGAAATTTAAAATTTTGGTTCAAACTGCATATGATAACCAAGACATACTTGTTAGACAAGGTCTCTTCCTAGGCAGCCTGTGCTGCGATCTGTCCCAGTTATTTAACAGATTCTGAAGAGTCAACAGACACTGATTGAGTTTTTAAACATTCCTCAACACCTGCGTATCCCACTGGCCCATCTGTATGTTGCACCTTCAGGGAAAAAAGAAATAATTTCAGAAGCGAATCACATTTGACACCACAAGAGAAACTTGAGAGGTCTGAAAACTATGTCACAACTATAAGGTAAATGAAACACCATGCATCAAGCAAACTGTTTCACGTGTCTTCAGTATGTGAAACAGCAGCAGAGGACCTGTTGTGAAGCAGTATTTTTAATTAATTTGAAACTCTACTTTATCCTATCTGATAGTACTTTTTTTATCTGTGCACTCACTAGAACAAAACAATGAAAGTTCAAACAGGACATCGTTGATCCAGAGGTATATTTCCTCTTATTCTTAAATATTAAATTAAATGCAGCAGGTCTACAAAAAAAAAAAAAAAAAAGTACGCAAAAATAGATGAATGAGATTTAATGTCAGAGGCTGGTGACAGACATCCACATGGCTATCTTAAACTGCTAATTTTAGCTACTTCAGAAAGAATGTAGTGTCCTAACCTTGCAGCCTTGTCATTATAGAGATGAGCTACCCTACTGGGCACCTACATCAATTTACCTTCTAGAAGAGGCTACTTCTTTCTGTCATCTGACCCCCACCACTGAACTATGACATTTCATACTCTGAGATGTACTGAAAAACAGTCTTGATACAAACTCCAAGCTCAGACTAAAATGTCTTTGCACTGGGAGAGAAGCATTTCAGATACTGAAATTGCAAATGGAGATAAACAGAGAAGAATATCTCACGTATCTGAAGGAAAAAATACTTGACAAGACAGATTCATTAATTCTTCAATCTTATTCAAGAAAATTAATTTCTGTTTGTCAGGCATTCACATTTCTCAATCTGGCAAAAATGTAGTTTTCAAATATCAGCAGTTAAGATGTTTGGGTTTTTCTTGCACCCGAGAAAACAGCATTGTCAGAAATGCAGCTATTAACTTAAAAGTTGTGTCTCAGACATCCTGAGACACCTGGAAGAAAAAGCATGCTCATTTTAACATATTCTGAATAGGTCAATGACATCTTACCAACATGCTGACAGAAGAAAACACTACAGGCAATTCTGCAAAGAGCGATCTACACGTAGAGATTTGTAACAGAACTATAAGAGCTGGTGTGAATAAAGTGTAAGTGGTAATTCATGTTCCAAGGACAGCTGGTCAAGTTTTCTGTACAAACATCCGTCAGTCCACAATTTGTCTTTTATCGTAAGAAGAGTGCAGAGATTCATAAATCATGGACTGTCAAACAGCTGAAAATTACTGACCCCAAGATGAGACCAGGTGTTAAAAAACCAAACCAAAACCTCAATCCCCACACTCATGCTTAGTCACTAGTTAAAGCTTGTCTGCAACTCCTCTGTTGAAAGAGCAGGATGAAGGCAACTTACCTCAGAAGCTGAGAGTCAAAACTATCTATATGAAATGTAATCAACAACTGTAATTACTGCATGTGTATTTGGTGATGCAGCGTAAGACTTATGGATCCCACCTTTATGTCTCCTGGTCTCAAATAGGCCTGTAATGCAGGACACTGCCTGCTGACAGCACTTCTGGATTTAGACTTATTTTATTAAATAGTGCATTACCTTAACTTAGACAGTTATAGTAAGTGGGACAATACAAGTTTTGGAAACTTTTTTAATTAAAATGGTTTTACATGCTTTTACTTGGTTTACCCTAACCATAACATTTTTCTTTTTAAACCACATTCTTCTATTTCCTATTCTTCTCCATTATAACCTGGTGAAGTAATGTCTGTTTTAACTTTTAACCAGTTCTCATAACCAGTTGACAGCTATGTGATAGAATGACTAATCAAGTACTAATACCAATTTATATTACTATCAACAATTTGCATTCCCATATAAGATGAAATGTATATACACACACAAGGTTGTTCAGTTCTACCCAATTCCTTTTTAAAGATGCAGACCTTAAATTTTAAATTAATATTCTAAACAGCAATTAATTTTAATGATCATATTCAGTATTGTGAAATCAAAATCTGTAATATATAGTGGACAAAAAAAACCCTCACCTAAAACAAATATTAGATTTGAACAGTTGATAAATCATACACCTAATGGAATTCTACTCTAAAACCTAAGAACTGATCTTTCATTTTTAAGGAAAAACTGTTCACTGTGAAACTGTAACACATAATTTTTTTAGTTTTCAAAATATCTCAAAAAGGGAAACAGTTTTGCGCCTCCTGTGGAAGTGTGTGGTGCAAAAGTGTAGTTTCAGAATAAAACTAGTATCTGTTTGGTGCTATGGTTTCCTCTAATTAGGACTGCTGTTTGGTGCTATGGTTTCCTCTAATTAGGACTGCTGCTATTACATATCTGTCAAATATAGGATGGACCACCAAAACCTAATTAGCTGTTTAAACTCATTTATGTGCCACATTTAATCTGGTGCTTGTCGCATTTAAATTTGTTTAAACCTTAATAACATTTGAGATCATGCACTTGTATTAAAGGCAACATGTGTTTGAGTCAGTATGAATCGCTGATGTTAAAATATTCATTATGGCTCAGACAACTTTTTCTTTATTTATCTAGGTAAGTCATTTATCTTTCCTATAAGATTTATGAGGTGGTTTTACTCAAACCAGTGAAAACCAAAATTTAGCAATTTGGTTTCCATTTCTTATGTTGTTAATTCAGCCATATTCCTGATCACTAAGCCTCTATAACTTTAATATAGAATACGTATCAGATTAAGCACTTCTTTTCAGCTGGATACAAAAATTTCATTTTCATTTCACATAGTGCATCTATACTAGCTTTATTGCATTCAAAGATTCTAAAACATCTGGGAAACAACTTAAAGGAGCTACTTTAGCTGTCAATATCAAGATATAACCGTATCCCATGACAAAAAGATGTTAAGAAATGACTTCATTTAACCCATGCAGCTTTGAGTTCATATTCTGAAAAGCAGCAGCATTAAGTTCACTATTCTGAGATGTCCTATCAGTCCTTTTTAGGCTTTTGTAATTCAATAAACACAATTTATTAGGAAGCAATAGAAATTTATAACAAAAATAGAGCAGGAATATAACACTTGCATTGAAGTTTTATGCATATAGAGGATGTACAACTTCATATAAAAGGGCTATTGAGGAATTAATTTTAAAGGGCCCTTAATGCTTTTGTTGAACAAAGCTGGCTAAATGAAGCAAGTACCAAGGGCTTTCACAGAGCTTTATGTAGGAAACTAATAATGAGCTGTGACAGGCCTAACTCAGTATTTGACACAGGTAAGAAAAAGCCGTGATAGGAGGCAAGGGTCTTGTGCAAAACCTTGATGAATCGAACAATCAAACACTTCAGATGCTATCTGCTAACTCTTAGAAGAATTTCCTTACTACTGCCTATAGTCTGGGTAGGATCACCCACCAGGCCTGTTCTAGTTCGGAAATCTGTTTGCAATCACATATGGTAAGGACTGCTACAGTAATTTAAAATCAAAGTACTCAGTAGTTAAAAGACTATATTCTCTTAAGCTGTAGTTGTGTTTTTTACATAGAGTCTGATCTGTACAGTCTGGATAAGCCTATACTGGCTCAACAGTTGTCAATGACCAGAAGCAAAATACAGACAATATATTTTTCTTATGTTAATATAAAGGGGAAAAAAATAATCATTATCTTGGAAAGATTAACAGTTTTCAAGTGCAATAGTTTAAATACTTACCCTGTAATAACCTTGTATACTCGTGCTAATAAAAGTAAGTAGTGCTAACATACTGTAAAAAGGCTATTCACTGTTTTCCTAAACAGCTCCAAAGTTTTCAAGCTCCAAAGAATAAATGCCATTAGCACCTTATGAGAAACTGTGCAGACAGAAATAAATTCTAGGTAAATACTTTTGATTATCCACAGGCCTTACACACCTGCTGCCATCTGTCCCATAAAACCATTACAATACATAAGTGGCTATATAAAAGGGGATCTTTTTCTCCTTTGCTGATTAGGTAATATTACCGTAAATCATTCCGGATGTGGATATCCACAGGAAGGAAGTCAGTTAATATTTATGTCCTACACAGGGGCATGTATATTAATATTTGAGTACATGCACTGGGAAAGGATGGTGAAAAAGTAGTAGTGCTACACTAATTGAAATCAATTGCTAGAGATTTTTGCCCTAATGAAATTACTTCATGCATCCTATTTCAAAATCTTCAAGGAAAGAAAAATGACCTTAAATTCAAAAATAGGCAAGGAATATCTACTCACAGGAAATGAGAGTTGCATGCAATAAGATTTCCTCAAATAAGCTAAGAATACATATTCAAAATTAAAAATCAGAGAATATATCTTGGCATGCTATTATTATTGATTTGCTTTTATTGATAGCCAGACCAAGTGTTTTCATGTTTAATAAATCTTCTTAAATAAAAAAGATAAGGCAACAGTCAAAATGCTTTTTTTCGTCTTCAATTCTCTTTGACCTGCATGAGAATTTGCTATACAAGGTGTCACCACAAACCCTTTAAAATCCTAAACTAAGTTTTTCTGATACATCTGATAATGTGAATTTGAACAGAAACTTAAAGTCAATGTTATTGACATTCATGTTATGACAAAGCCTAATTGTTGGTTTAGATGCTACTAATCTGTCAGGGAGGAAGAAACTACTTCATTTTTTTCCCTTTTTCATTACATGCCTTGATTAAAGAGGTTGATTCTTATTTTATGTTTGGTATACAAAGAATAAATTGATAATTGGCCTTGTCAATACAATTCTTTGTAAGCAGCAAGTTGCAAATCCTTTTGTACTGCTCTACTGTCTAGACTAAGGTAGCCTGCTTATCACATTTTCATTTCAGGCTATCACATTTTCTAAGCTTGTGCAGGTTATCACATTTTCTAAGCTTGTGCAGGTTATCACATTTTCTAAGCTGCTACCCTGCTGGCAGCTATCGCTCTCCATCAGAATCATCGGCCTAACCCAGCACCTCATTATTTCTGTATCTTTAGACATTTGTCTTGTTGATACAGTTGCAAATGAATTTATTCCTTGCAACATAAACCCAGTGTTGATTTATTCAATTTTATGGTGCTGTAATCAGCAGGAAACAGCTATCAGGTAGCCTTCATTTTAATTTAAACTGGGTTGACTCAGCTCATGCCTCTCTTCACTAAATATAATGAAAACCTGAGGTGAACAGCTTTCCTAGCTTTGTGCCCCATATAAATGCTTAGAGGTGGATAAAATGAAGGCCTTAAGTACAGTT
This sequence comes from Loriculus beryllinus, assembly GCA_039877255.1. NCBI lineage: Eukaryota > Metazoa > Chordata > Aves > Psittaciformes > Psittacidae > Loriculus > Loriculus beryllinus. The sequence goes on along the minus strand of JBCJKH010076102.1, from coordinate 5,310 downwards.
TGAAATACAGTCTATACTAGATATATTGAGTCACTTCTCCATTTACCTTCTAAGATTGTTACAGAAGCTGTTTAAAAGTCTGGTTAAAATACAAAATAAAGTAATTGGAGAGTTTATACTGTGTCACACACTGTCAAGTTTCCTCCTTTTAGGAACAGGCTATTTAACCATCATAACACTTTTCATAAAAGTTTTTCTGAGCTAAAGTCCATTCACACGTCTGTCTTCTGCCAGTTAAACTATTAAACTTGTACACTTAGCATGAAAAGCCATAATTCTGCTGTATTTAGAGCATGTGGGCTCATACCCCCGATGCTGAACTGGATTCTCGGCTGGTTTCACCAACAGAAATATATTGGAGAAAGCGACTACAGTGGTACCACATGCCTTGTGTTTATAGCTAACGTAGCTGCTCCAAGAATATAGTTTTTCAACTTATAGGCAGGGCAAAGACTAACGGGACAAAGATGTGCTCCAGAAATAAAACAAACTTAAAAAATTAAGCAGGATCCTAAAAAAAATAAGAGAGCAGATAGTCAGAATGAGGCAAAGAAACGAACAAGAGTATATAATTTCTCTGGACCCAGGGTACAGCATTGTACAAGTTCCCTCTTTTCAATCAAATAAATCAGGCTTTTTGTGTACTCCCTCTATAAAACAGCTTGCTGCATTTTTGATGAATTATATATTCTTTCTGAAGTATTACTTGTAAATCAAGTAGCAGAAACCTAAGAGTTGTGATGATCACATGTCATTTTGTCAGCTATTCCTTCTTGAACAGAGAACTGGAAATGCTAACCCGTCTCCTAAAACATGCTACTGCAGTAATGCAGGTTTGAAACTCATATGCATATTGCATCCTATATTTATCTTATCTGCTCAGACCACCGACATGATGATGTGCTGCATATGGAACAAAGAAAGAACAGAGTAAATCTGCAGAGCAGTATTCTATTCCCACATTTAGGCTTCTAAAATTGTCACAAAATAGCATGAGCATTAGAATACACCAGGCTTCTTAGACAATTCCATCATAATTTGTCATTCATTCTGAGATATTCATTTGTCTAGAAGCAATTAAAGCTTAATTGCTGCATAACCTGAATAATTTAGAAATGCAAATTAAGATAGCAGGCAAGCAAGTATGTGTTCATTAATTTCTTTGTTATCACCATCTGTTTAATTAAAAAAATGAGTTTTACTGAATGACAACTTGCTAACTATATAAACGTTTCCCTTAATTGAAAATGTCTTTTGCAATTGAGGTCAGCATCTGACAAAAATTGTTTGAGCTTTTGCAAAAACATTTTATCTAAACAAATTGTAGTATTTTTAAATTCACATTAAGAAACATTGCCAACATATGCAGTGCAGTTCAAGAAATGGCATCGCCACTTCTTAATGCAAAGTAATAATTTTAAGACGAAAAATCATTGCTTTGGAAAAGTGATGGGTATTACAGTTGATTTGTCTTTTCTAATGATGAGTATATGCAATTTATCATCTGCATTATAGATAATTTTGAAAATATTTATAAAATGCATTCTCAAAATGAGTACCTCTGGCAAAAAAGAATCATATTAAGGAAGGAATGCTTCAAAATATATGATGTGGTCTTTGTATTACAGAACCAATATGGTTTATCACAGAGAATCCTTTTTTAAAAAGAAGCTATTTTTTTACTTAAATATACAACTCTTTATTCCTGATGTACATCAGACTCCTTTTATTCATTCAGGGAAAAAAAAAAAAAAAAAATAATCTATTACATTAATGCACTTGGTCTTACATTCAGCTTGTCCATTTAGACCAGCTCAAAACTGCGTACTTGAGAGATAGATCTATAAATACATAATTTACATACCTGCAAGCCCACTATGTTGCAACTAAGATCGAAGCTAACAGTACCATACTTTCTAGGAGATCAGTAGGCTAATTATCTAAGACTGAAATCCTGGAGCACTGAAGAAGGGCAATATTATCCCACTGTCTTACAAACTCGTGTGAACAACAGAGGGTGAATAATTGACAATTAATTATACTATTTTATTATCTTTTAATTTATACTTAGCTTCTACTTTCTCTTACTACTTTTAAGAGAAACTTTATTATGGCCTTTGCAATAGCACAGACATTTAGAGAGTGCAGCAAAAGCTTTCTCAATTAAGTGCAGCAGTGGTTACAGCTTTAAGTGGTTATACAAAGCTTCAGTGATTTGCACTGGAAAAAAACCCCAAGAACACACTTTCTCTCATACTACTACTTGCTGTTTCCCCTTTTGTTAAGTTACTGGGGTAACTGTGAGCTACACATTGCCTTTTTAATATTTTGTTACTGGACTAGAAAAAAAACACCACAAAAAAAAGCACAACAAATCCTTGCAAGGTCAGAGCTGTATCTCCCCCAAGGTAAGTACTGACCAATCTCGCTGGGTAACAGCTCAAGAACACAAACTAGGGGCTAGACTGCAAAGCTCAGTCATGTGATTTGGCAATTCCCTTGTGTGTAATCTCTCTATACTCAATTAAACCATCTTTAGTTTTTCTAAATGTTGTATAAACATCATCTGACATTTGCAGACTCTTAACATACGGAAACAAACATTATGATTCTCACTGAACGCCCTGGGTAACACACAAAGATTAAGCAACTTTTCCATAACTGAAGAATCCAATGGGAATGCAGAATGAGAACCCCAAATCTGTGCATGGGCTGTACCTGAGACACAAATTTTTATGGTGACTCAGTTGCACCCTGTTATCATGGGCAGATCCATAGTTTTAGCAAACAAATTCCTTATGAAAAAGAAAAAAAATTATCCTGGTAAATAAATGCAAGACATTTATATTTTCTCATTATTTGGATCCTTTCTAAAATATGAGTTTGTAAATCCTCACAAGTATGTTCTCATGGAATTATAATGAATCCACATGGAAGACTTAGTGGGCAACACAATACACACACTTACGCAGAAAATACAGGATGGTGAAAACCCAGTAGAGAAAAGTAGCAATTCCACTGATTAAGAATTGGGGAAAATTAATAGTTTTCTCTAGTTGTATACAACAGTGGCCCCTAGTACCTTATACCTAGTTGGAAAACTAAGATCCACCCTCCACTTCCCCCATCACAACAAGATAGACAGCTAAGCGAGGATGATGAAACACTCTGGCACTATAATTACATTATGAAAATTATTTCAAGAGAAACAGATACTGAAATATATGAAAGCATAGCTCAAAAATATAAACCAGGGGTGCTGGTTTGATTCTCAAACAAACTTCAAACTGGCAAGTAAATATTAAAACTCAACAGCTATTATAAATCTGCTATACCACAGTATGTGACAGCACTAAAGCTGAATTAAGTAACCAGTGACAATATTGGTTATATGTTGCACCATCCCTTTGCAGAAGAACATTTTAAATCATCAGCATTTGTTTGTCCAGCATAAGTTACTGTTAGGTGGCACCATTTGAGGTTTTCATTCCTCCTTTTCATACCAGCCAGTACCAGGAATATATTCATGAGCCATGACACATCAGGTATCTCAGATGCCATGTGAGAGGCTATGTAAACATTACAGTTTCACTTTGAATAACTTCTACTGTCCCCGTCTTCACTTCCATGAAACATCGGTAGCAATAGGCACAGTAAATACCTTTACAAAACCCAAACCAATCCCCGAACAAAAAAACAACCTACAAAATCAAACCAAAAGGTACACATTCTTATCTGCATTGGTTTATCAAGGTGCATGCTACCAACATTTAGAAGTCTTAATTTGTAAATACCATGTCTATGTTTTTATGCAACAGTTTGGCTAGGTATTTTTAATCCTTTCACTAGATGGCAATATTGCATTACTTTCCAGTATAAGTAATGTTTAAATAAACAAGGCACAAAGATAGCCAAGAAAACCACATCACTGCTGTGGGGAAAAAAAGAAATTAAAAATTAACTTCAGTATTTACATTGTCTTGTATTTACATAAATTCTCTAAGAACATCACTTCATTAGTCTTTGTATAGCGCAATTCTGCTCCCCTGCCCACGAAAATGATAGCAACACTACCTTTACTAGTTCCCATTGAAAAGGATTGTCAATTCCTATTGTCAATTCCTATTTATAGATACATGATAAAGGGAAACCAAATCTAAATGAAAAAATAACCCACTAAATACTATTATCCAAAATCATTAGCATAATTTTTTCATGACTCCTACTTATGAGGTGACATTGGGATCCTTACCATGTGACTTTTCTTTTCCATGCAGCTTGCTGAATTTTTCCCTACCCTCAACCATAAATGACGAGGAATTAATTCTCTTGACCCTCAGCTAAAAAAACGTGTTTGTTTGCACTCCTTTTTGTATCTTTACAGCAAGAAGTAAGTGAAGCAAGAAACATTAGATGAGGCAGAAGAATGATTTAAGAGTTAAAGGGAAGGAAAACGTATTTAGAGAAGTAGCATGAGAAAGCTACAGTGGCAGGACCTGCTTCTGAGGTGTGTTCTAAACATTCACCGGACCAGGAAACAGAACTTCAGTGAAGCTTGCATGTTCAGGTCATTAGGCAAAAGATTTATTTTTAGTTTTTTCAGATTCACTAGCTGTAAAAACTCAAAAGGAAAGACTGAAAGACTGATTTCAGATGACTGAACACCCACATGCTTCAGGCATACTTCTGGATGGTAGAAAATAAGGTGTTTAGGTTTCCATTTTTGAGAGTTGGTAAGAACTAGTTCTATTGTACACAACCTGCACAGTCTAGAGAAATTGGTTTAATGCTCAAAGGTTATTAAGAACCAGTCCTGATGACAGCCTCATTTTCCTTATGCAGCTACTCTTCTCCACTGGAAAAAGCTTTTACAGGTTGGCAAATCAAAAAAGTCTGAAAAAATAGTTCTATACTTACTGGACCATTGGCTATCAGAAAGACTTGATAATTCTCTCTTCTTAAAAAGTCATCTTATGTGATCCAGACAGAACTGACTGCTGGATGTTCCAGCTGTAGCATTTGCTGTAATGAAATACCTAACTTTTCACAGGGAGCAGAAACTTCCTCACAATTAGCAGATGCTTCTAAGAAACAATAACCCAGGACACATACATCTCCCTTGGGCATATTTAAGAGACAACCAAATAGTTACTTCCAGTAGGCATCCAAGAACTTAGTGTCCTGTATTGACTTTGTAATGACAGCAACAGCTGTAAACTAAGGTAATAAACCCTGCATTAGAACTTAGAATAGAATCATAGAATAGTTAGGGTTGGGAAGGACCTTAAGATCATCCAGTTCCAACCCCCC
>JBCJKH010076094.1:0-11289 GCA_039877255.1 Loriculus beryllinus | reverse complement strand
GATCTCATAGCAGCCTTCCAGTATCTGAAGGGGGCCTATAGGGATGCTGGGGAGGGACTCTTCATTAGGGACTGTAGGGACAGGGTTCAAACTTAAACAGAGGAGGTTTAGACTGGATATAAGGAAGAAGTTTTTTACTGTAAGGACGGTGAGGCAGTGGAATGGGTTGCCCAAGGAAGCTGTGAATGCTCCATCCCTGGCAGTGTTCAGGGCCAGGTTGGACAGAGCCTTGGGTGGCATGGTTTAGTGTGGGGTGTCCCTGCCTATGGGTTGGAACTAGATGATCTTAAGGTCCTTTCCAACCCTAACTATTCTCTTACAGTTTAATGTCATAGAATCATAGAAAAGTTTTGCTAAACGTATCTGGTGAGATAAACCCTTACTAGAATTAGCTGCATTATTGCAGCTGAAGACAAGGGAGGACCTTCCTTTCCCAAATTTACAGTTTTATAATCAAGTATGTCAATTAAGATTCAACCAAGATTTAGCAGGCTGTAGCTGAGGGTAATTACTGCAAAGTCACTGAGGTATAGATATGTGCTTTATTTTTCCAGAAGCTGAATTAATTTTATCTAGCTATGTTGTACAGCAATCATCTTCTTTATGCGACTTAGCTGCTTATTTGCAAGATTCTAGGCTTTCCATTAGCAGGCCAAAGGATTGTACTGTCGCACTCCGGAAGATTTTATACTCTTCATTGTTATATAAAAAAGAAAATAAAAATACCGTTTATTTGTACATAGGAAATCTGAAGATCTGAGTGTATTTTCCTTTTCCAACTCTGATGCTGACATTTACAGTATCACAGTTCCAAGTCAGATTTCCCAAATTCAGGTCTTATTCCTGAAGACAGAAGCATATTTACAGAGCCCTGAAATTCTTGGTAGGAGACACATTTGAGGGTTGCAGATGATACTCTCAAAACATTATTTTACAGGCTTGAGCCTTAAGTGATCCATGCTCTGCCAGAACTAAGGGGATCTGAGAATGGGAAACATTTCCCAGAAAAAAGATTCTATCTCAATAGTTAGATGCCAGGCATCTATCAAAAAATATGTTGATATCAACTGATAGCATTTTGATGTTTTTTAATTGATAGATAACAGTGCAATGGCAGTAATACATTAATGTCATATTGACAATGAAGGCAGTTTGGGATATGGTATCTACAGGTTATGATGGACTATCCAGGTTCACTATTACCTCTTCCCCAATATTAACAACTACTTTAACAGTAAAAAGCAAAAGCAGGAGAAAGATGACACTTTCCTCATGCTCTGTTAGGTGGCTCTAGGGCAGTGTAGAAGAGAGATCTGTGTCTTATTAGAGGAATACTTGAAGTCTGGTGAGCTGCCAGCACAAGCTGTATTACAGGACATGCGCATGTAATTTGTGGGTTGTTTTGGAAGTGTAACACTTGGCCAAATTAGAGCAAGTTTTCATAAAACAAGTAGATGGTGCTCCTCAGCCTCCACCCCCACTCAGTGTTCAGGTATCTCTGAAAGATCTAAAGGGCTCTGCTGATATGAAGCTTTCATTAAGCTACAAGAATTATTAAATTATGTAGGTCTAGTACTCACTGCTGCTTCTCCACAACACAGACACTCATCTAAAATTACCCAGAGTTGATAGAAATGAAAGGGAAGAGAGCACATGACATACTAGCAACAAGGATAGGTTTGACAGCTTTCCACAACTATTCACTCATCAGCATGAATGCTGCAGAACTGCCCTGGTGCTACCCAAAGCAGGATGCTTCCAAAGCTGTCTCCAAGTACAAGCAAAACATAGGATTATTTTTGCAACTGTTCAGAGTAGTAAGACTGTATTAGCTGTACAACAGCCCAGTATTATCACAAAACATGGCAACATGAAATATAGCAGAAGTACAGGAGCTAGCAGAAGGAAATCGATGGGTATTTAAAACACCATTTAGTTGATTTACCTATAGCACAAGGCACTGCCATTTAAAAATCTCTCATGGAGATGTCTCTTCCCCAAATAAACGTCTGTACCAAGGAGATTATTTACTAAAAGACTTCTAAGTGCTGCTATTAAAAGCAACACATTAAAATCAATTAAAAGGCTTTATAAAAACAGCATTCTCGTTTCCTATGCTCTTGCCAGCATCATGCCACCCTTCTCTATTCCTACTAAACCAAGTAACATGTTCTTCCCCAGTTCAAGTAGGACAGAAGGAACCATATTCTACAACAAACCCTTTTTTAGACAGCGCTCAAATGTCCCAGACAGGTGTGTGTGCTTTCATCTAACTTAAGTGTTGCATAACATAGGTTTTCCTTGTTTATATGTTGTGGAGGAGGTAGACCAAGTCTCAATCAGGTAGCATTTGATTCCTTCAAAAAGGCAAACAGGGCAATCTATTAGTATTAATTTAGGAGTGGAATTCCTCCCAACCAATTTAAGCCATCAAATACTACCTGTCAGGTTCCCTCTTCAGTGAAGAGGGAAAAGCTTGTTCAGACGGCTGGCAACCATTTTAAGACAGGACAAGATAATACTCTGGGAGGGCCTACCTTCATTTGCTGAGCACAGAGAAATAAAGTATTACCAAAGGCCCCGTCTAGAGATGACCAACATCCAGCAAGACAAACCCCGATCTACATTATGATTAATAAACCACTCTTTATATATGGGTTCACTATCAGATTTAACACTATATCCATGAAATCTGGCAACATTCAGTGATCACTGAAGTCTAGGAGCAAAAACTTCAGAAGCAGCATAAATCACTTGGGAGTCTAAACCTCACTTTGCAAAAGCCATAGTGCTGCTTAAGCTGTCACACAGAGAGTACAGAAAGGTGCAAAAGTGGGATCTGTGACTTCCCCCACTGGCCAGATTTAGTTTAAGTTTTAGAAACGTACATATAGTAATAAAACATGTACCCAAACCCAGAGCTTAAAAGAATACATTACAGGGGGACAGAGGGGAAGGAATGACGCTGGCAATTTATAAGGGAAATTATTCACTTTTTAGCACTTCCCATCTCACAGATAAAACTCAGGTGCCCAGTTGTGCCAAGGCTGCTTAGGTGGAAAACACAACATTTGCACAAGAAGAAAGGACAGGCAACTGATGACTGTATCACATTTGGTATCTTCAGAGAGCCCAGAAGTGAGCATAAGTTTCCCTTCTTTTTCCTTTTCTGCTTTTTTTAGTTTGGCTAACCTTGGGGAACTGAAGTTTCTTCCTCTGTTCCAGCATGAAGATGCCTACTCTAAGCAACAGCTCTATAGCTGTATCAGCAAAAAAACAGCTACAGGGAAAACTTCTCAAGCCTCTATCCACCACCATCAGAAGGCTAAAGGTCAAACAAAGCATCATGCATTCAGGCACTACCGCAAAGAAAAAAGCAAAAAGAAATGGAAGAAAAAAGTGAAGGTGCAAGCTCTGCGTTATTTTTCTGCTTAGCCCATGGAAAGGAAGCAGCCTGAAAATTCCCAAAGGAGCAAAATTTAAAATTCACTTTAAATCACAAACTAATTTAACAGTTCCACTTGTAAATCTCAGAAAATCATTATGTGCTCAGAGTTTGTGTGGTAATTTGAAAGACATGCCATTCCCCATTCATAACCAAGCAGTTGGATTATCTGCTTTAGAAGAAAAATTCCACTCATTCACAGCCTCAAAGTGCGACTGGGGCTTCTAAAAGAAATAATGAATAGGGAGAATGCACCCAAACTGCTGCCACTCCGCTAACTCAATGAAATTTCACCCATTTATTCCAGATGCGGTACGTGCTCTCAGGACAGTAGGCAGAGACATACCTACTTCACCCACAGTTTATTTATTGCTTACCTACCAGGACATAACCATTGCTTTGTATTGTGTTAGGGGAGAAAACCAAAATAAAAAATAACACAACACCCTTGGTTTGTTTGTTTCATCTTTCAAAGCAGCCTACAAAACGCTATTTCACCTCCTCGCACAGCAGGTCTCCGCTACGTTTCTGCTTTCAAACACTCACGGTTCTATGGAAAAGTCATCAGGGCCCCTAAATTCATGGAGCGTTCTGCACCAATACATCATTTTAACACAAGAGATGTAAAACCTCAGAGTAGGTCCCAAGAGGCAACTGCCCAGCGGCTGGGATTACAGGACAGAGGGCTCAGACAGCAGAATTTGGCGTCAGCCAGCCTGTTGCAGAGGCCTGGATGCACTCACACAAAGGCATCATCATTCTTTCAGGCTCGGGTTTTATCAATGAACTGAGCAAATTCCAGGCGCTGTTCTCCCGTTGCCTAGTGAAGGGACACTCGTTGAGGATTTAATCACAGTTTAGGTGCCACAAAGGAGAGGACCACAAGACTGCAGCACACAAAGCAGCTCAGCAGCACATCAAAGAAGCAGGAGCTATAGCTGGGCCCGCTCTCATGTACACTCTTCCCAGCCAGCCGCAGCCGCCAAGAAGGATAGTGCTGCCCTGCTCCCCACCATGGGAAATCCCTGCAGGGGGTAACCAGCCCGGTCTGAGATGCTGCTCTGGTCCCCTTTACTGCTTGGATTGAGGGGACAACCAGAGACCCTTGCTCAGGGTCTCCTACCTTCCCATGCACAGGGAGGAAGCTTGTGACAAACTGCAGCCCTGCACCAAGGAAGACAATTAAAAAATGGCACATCATAGCGATATAACAAGACTTAGGTCTGAATGCAAATCCTTCATCCCTTTAATAGTTCTGAAATCGCAGCTTTGACAAAGAGCTAAAAAAAAAAATAAAAAAAATAAAATAGAAATCAGAGCTATAAAGGACATTTCCTCCCACCAGCAAAGAACAATTTCCTCCACATGGATTTGAAAGAGCTTTCTGTGATTTAGCTTGGCGGATCTCTCTTTTCCCATGAAACATTAGTTCACATTCAAACCGATATCTCATCAAGTCCTGTTTTCTACGACCCAGCTTTTGCATCTATCCCATTAGTCACAATTATATCTTTGAGATGTCCCAAACGCCTTCTGCTACAGCACAGAAAGTAAGACTTTTAAGATTTTTATTTAAAAATGAAAATGAGTAGCATACACAGGCTACCTAGTGCACATTCTTTCACATTCTTCAGTCTTCCTACCCCAAAAATTAATATAATATTTTTTTCTAAGAGCATGCTGCAAGACAACACAGAGATAAGACTTAACATAAAAAGATGGTATCACCAAAATATCTAAGCAAAGACAGAAAACAGAAAATTTGATTAAGACCTAGCGAGCTTTTGGGGGCTAAGTCAATCTTTGATGTACTGGAAGGTACAGATCCCCCTCAAGGCATTTTGGGGCTATTTTTTTTCCTACATCAGCCAGCAAAATTCAAGTTGCCACATGAAGTAATAGTATTTTATTTAGGAAGTTAGCACATCTCATGTTAACTTATTGCTACAGCCCAAAATGAACAGGAAGATTTTGCACAGAAGCTGGTTTTCGTGCTTATGTCACGACGCCCTACACAGACACCGAAACACTTGAGGATTACAATCTCTGCGATTTCTTCACTTTCTTCAGACACCACAAGATGCGACTGTTGATTTTTTCCTACTTCTGCAGGGCAAATCTCCACAAGCTTTATAAGAAAACACCTGTTTACTGACACACACTTTACATCAATCTTTATTTTCCATGCAGAAGCCAGTCTTTTTTTGAGACAGAAATTTCAGGCTCATTAACTGCAGTTAACATTAGCTTGTCAACAGTTCTCTATTGTCCAGGTACCTGTGGTTTGTGCACCCCAGAATCTGAAACTCAAACTTCTTCGCTTATCTGGCTTTATGAATGCACATATTAAGCTATCATGCCGCAGCCAGACCATTGTGTTTTAGATGGCTATTTTGTCTCTGAAGGGAGGGGGGAATCATGTTCCATTGCTTAAGCAATAGATACTGGTGCCCCAGAGACACTGAGCCAAGATAGGGAACAGAAGCTTCCTCGTGTTAAGGAGAACATGGAGGTGACACAAAGGACATGAGCTGCAAAGTAGGCAAAGAAATATAGTTGCAGACACATCTGGACTGGGGATGGACAAAAACCTTCCGTCCAGGTCTGGTATTAGTGTTTCCAGGTCAACTTTAAGATGCAAAAGCTCTAGAAGTACTATATTCACTACATATTTTACTAACTCTCAGTTTTCTTCTGTTAAGAAGGCACAGTCTATTTAACATTATGTTGGAAGCCATTCTTATTGTTGTGACAAGCAATTCCAATGGTAAGAAAACTGAAGAAAGTTAATGAAGCTGTCAGCAGAACGGCTTATCCCAGTTTTGGGCATTTGTGTGGTCAGTCAAAGCAGGGAAGTATTTCAGATGCAATCCTAGAATACTTACCCAGCTGGGCTCAACATTAATTTTAAGAGTCGTAACAGTCAAGGGATAACTGTATATAATCAGGCCACGCAAGTAAATGAGGAGGCAGCTTATTTACAGAGACTACTCTGTTGGCAAGAAAGAAAGCATTATCAAAATGAAACTAATCAAGAACTCAGTGCCAATATTACATATAATTCAACAGAATCCCAATTACATTGCCCTTTTATGTTTTCTTGAGCTGCAGCAAGATATGGAAAAGACTCGTCCATATCTGTGACATGGCCTTTATAGTCTCTTACTCTCCTTCACCATGGCTGCTCCTCTCCCCTGTATTTACAATATATATTAGAAGCATTTACAAATCTCTTACCCCTCTCCCCTTTTTTTTCCTCTTCACTAAACAGTCCAAGCCTCCTGATGGGAGGGCTGGTGTTGCATCCTAAGGGGAAAACCAAAAGCAAACCAGAGAATTGCCTAGCTCAAGAGGCAGGGACTTCATGTCAGAATGTGGGTTAAAACCAAAGAAGCTTTGTTCTATGCTCATACCACTACATTATTATTATCCCACTACAGCATTAATCATGACAGCTAAAAATAACTTAACAAGGGTGTAAGTGAAATCAGTTAGAACTGCTCTTCCACTAGAGGGGACATTGTGCCTCATGTAATTTTTGTGGCTGGAAGATCCATAGCCTCCAGAACGTGACACCAGAAAAGCAACTCAAAGCCCTGCACACTGCAACAGTAAACAGATAAAACATTTCCACTCCAATGGTTATTGTCATGCTGAAAAATCTCAACCACAGAAACCAAGTCTTACCCTAAGTTTGCATTTATTTTTAACCAGGTATCTTGCTTCTGTGAGACATGCTGAAGAGACTAAAGCCATGGTGAAAAAAGACCCAGATGTCTTCTGCTCTAAAAGCCCCTTCAAGCCCACACATGTTTAAGCAGGGTCAACTACCTCCACGAGAGGCCAGAGTTGGGGTAGAGGATACAGGATAGCAAACTCCTCCCAGCAGGCACCAAAAAGCAGCTGTACTATTTCAATCTCAAAATCCTCTAACTACTTTCTCCAAGAGACCTGAGCATCTGACCCTTACCTAAGAATATCTCCTTCTGTGGGAAGGGCAAGAAAAAGAGGCAGCCAAGCTGGGGAGAAGAAAGAAAGAGAAGCTGCAGGTGAGGGGGTGAAGGGAACAACAGCCACACAGAACAGAGGAAAAGGGACAACCAACTACTGCTTCACAAAAACACAGCACTGAAATGACAAATGTAAAGCAAAACTGTTCCTCAGCACTGGCCCCGGGGCAGGCAGAGCAGGCATCGCATGTAGAGCTCAGTGCAAAAGCCATGCCATGCAAAAGGTGCAGGCAGGGTCACAGCCAGCAGCAGCTCCTGCCATGCACCATGGTGGCTCCTGCCAGTCAGATGGCAGCCCAGAGATGGGAAGGACTCGGGGCTTTTACCAGGGAAGACTCAGGTATGGACCACTCAACACACAAGACCGAGATCTCCCTTCCCACCACACAGGCTGCACTATTCTCCACCATCCCTGGCGCATCTCAGCTTCAGCAGGCGAGAGACTGTGGGAACAAGCGGCTGCCAGCTCTCTCATACCATACATGGCTACTGCTCTATCTTATAATACCAGTTGGGTTTCCCCTATCATACATCTTCCTAAAATTAGGAGCTGTCAGATCTACCACGTTCAACGTGCAAGCCCCTCACAAAGTAGCTTTCTAATATAAGAGATGTGAGCAAGGTCTTCCTCCCCATCGGCTTTGGAGAAGCCCATGCACTAAACACCAGATCCTGCTGGCTGCCCTGCTGCAAAAGCTGCTGGGAGCTACCAAGCTGGAAAGGACAGGATGGCACCTATAACTCTCAAACAAGAGCAAGTTTCTTCTTTGCCTCTGCCATCCATGCAAGAAGCTATTACATGTCATTCTGCTGGGCTTCAAGATACTGTAACCAAACAGAGCAGCCTCCGCTTACTGCTATCAGGATATCTCCCCCCTGCTTCCATCAGCCTCTCCACACAGTCCCACTGGGACCTGGGGGAGTTTTACCTAAGAAAAGCCTCTAGAACCTGGCCCACCATTTCCACAGAGGGCAGTCCTAGCACTGCCACAAATGGAGAAAGATGAAAGGAAGTTTTCAGGTCTTCCACAAGAATTCAGGACAACTGCTGAATACAACACAATTATACGGGTTCTGCACCACACCAGCACCCGTATAATCACACTGATGTATTTAAGACAGGCACTGCTCACGTACACAGGGCTGCCTGGAATACTTTTAGTAAAGCAAGAATACCATCACGATAGTATATTGCATAAAAGGGTGGGGGTGGGGGAGAGGGAACCTAACACCACCTCATATTGGGGGGGCAACAAAACAAAACAATTAAAAAAAAAGAAAGAAAAAACAAAAAACGAATCAAAACCAAATGAAAAATACCGGCTTCAACAGCATTCGTTAGGAAGAACAAGGCAAGAGGCAACAGTCTGTTAGCTCCAGCAGCAGCCTGGATGTGGGCATACTCAAGTTCAATCCTTGTTCTGCTGGGTAGTCAGAATCATCCTGAATAAAGAGCCACTATAAGTATGGCAGGAACTGAAACCTACTGCATCTCCCATGCCCTGCAAGCCCCCTTGATCTGGATGCCAAAAGCAGGCTTTCAAAAGCTGGACAATGTTACCTTTTGTGACTTGTACCTGCTACAAGGACTACTAGCAAGAAGAACAGGTAGCACCCCAAAAACACCATCTGCCTCAGGGTCTTTGATGAGTCTCTGCTGACCAGGAACAATGCAGACCTGGGAAAGGAATTTTCACAGGCCCCATGAAAAGGAAGGAAGGGAGGGAGGGAAAAGAATGCTTTCTTTAACTGGTTATTATTCTTCCACACAGGAAAGCTGATCCTGGGGGATACAAACTTAACAAACAAGAGCTTAGTCTGCAGTCTTTGAACAGCAATCTTGCACACCTTCAGTTTAAAACTCTTTGATAGGGGAGAGATAATGGCTTCAAAGCTGTAAGATGTGGGTTGTGTCCATTTGGATTACTTCTCTAGTTGCTCCAGTTTGACCAATCCTGAAAGATTATAGTGAAGTGCCATACATAAGATTAAGCAGGACTGTTTCTTCAACCACAGTTTAACTATCAACAGTAATACAAGATACTTGTTAAAATACAGCAAGCCAATATTATGCTTCTATAGTTCTATAAAAGGTATACTCCCATGTCTGTGGCTAACAGGACTAAGCTAATCACCCAGAGCCAGGATATGTACTATGAACTGAGTGTGCACAGCACTAATGTTGCAGATAATCAAAGTTACTTAATCTATTTTATCACATTTGATTCTGATCTATTATACCAAGGAATGCCAACATCTTACCCACTATCTCCAGTAAAACTAATTACAAGTTTCCACACACATATGTTGTGTATACACAAGTGTATGTATCAAGGCGACAGTCATTAAAAACAAACAAAAAAGACTATGTTGAATTGTAGCTGTCCTTAAGGCTAAGAGAGAATATTGCGTATTTGATAACTTATCCTTTTAAACCTGTTTCCCTTCGTGGCATTTGGTTTTGTTGTGGATTTGTTGGGGTTTCTTTCTGAGAAGCAATATTAAAGGTAACAGAGACTGCAGTCTTCTCAAACTTCTGGGCAGATTTTCCAATAATGTACTGAGGAAATTAAGACTGCATTTCCCGTGAACAGGGCTTTAACCTACAGAAAGACTTCTAAGAAGTGTTTGTGTTCACCACTATTCAGGTTCCTGAAATAATGATTTAGTAAACATTGCCTATTTCTCACCCATTACTTACACAAACAGACAAATACCAAGTACAGTCTTAATGCAGCTGGTTTTCATTTCCATCATTGTAACAGTAATTCCCAGCTGTTCTTTTTAAGGCACAAAGAAAAGCCAGAGACATACATATTAACTGTCTGGTATAAATCTTCCCATAAAAAGAATAAATAACTAGAATAAGAGAGAAAAGAATAAGATAAAAAAAAAAGAAAAAAATCATGCATGCCTGTCAAAGAGAATGTCTCTTATATTTCCCAGGTACACATAATCATGTGAAGACTACATGCACTGAGCTGGAAGCCAGCACACCCCCCCCGGCATCTCTGCTGCGGTTGTTCTTCACAGAAATTCCCTGTGTCTCAGCAAGCTCAGGAAGGTGAAAGCCAGTCCAACAGTATGTATCAAAGTTATTCTGCTTCTATTTTTCTATTTGCTAGTTGGGGTTAGAAATAAAAACCAAACATCTCTCCATTCCACCTTTTGGGGTAAATTAAATAGAAAGGTGCCTAAGGAGCAGCTTAAACTAGGTTCTGGGCAACTTACAGGGATTTGTAGTCGACACCAGCCCTTAAAAAAGCAGTGATTAATTGCTATGACAACCAGGGCATCACACTACCCACACTTCAGCTGGGATACAGGGACTGCAGTGTGCCCTCTTACCCACACAAGCATCTCGAAAAGGTCATGGGCTCCTCGAGGGGCTGCATTGTCTGGGCACAATACATCCTTCATAATAGACCCTCTCCACTAGGAATGGGGGACTCTGCCCATACTCCCCCTTCCTTTACAGGAAATCTTCCAACTGTGATGCTGCTGTGGCTTTGGAGGCAGGCTGCATGTAAAGGGAAACGAGGAAAGGAGAAATGTTGGCCATGTAAAGAAAACACAATTGGGGGTACCATGTGTTTGAGGATCCAAGTAGGAGTTCACATGAAGAACACACGTGTCACTTTTTCCTGCAATGCTACTGTACCTTCTTCACTCATACAGTAGGCCTTTCAGACAAAAGAGATGATCCACCACTTTCAGTATATCACCATCACTGCACTTATAAGAACAGCCAATGTGTTTATAGAATCATAGAATCGTTAGGGTTGGAAAGGACCTTAAGATCATCTAGTTCCAACCCCCCTGCCATAAGCAGGG
>JBCJKH010076093.1:0-17381 GCA_039877255.1 Loriculus beryllinus | reverse complement strand
CTGTATCCACCGAGTGGTCCATCTATCAAATTGATGTCTCTCCAATTTAGAGACAAGGATGTCGTGTGGGACAGTGTTGAATGCATTGCACAAGTCCAGGTAGATGACATCAACTGCTCTACCCCTGTCCATCAGTTCCGTAGCCCCAATCATAGAAGGCCACCAAATTTGTCAGGCAGGATTTCCCCTTAGTGAAGCCATGCTGGCTGTCACCAAGCACCTCGTTGGTTTTCATGTGCCTTAGCAAGCTTTCCGGGAGAATCTGCTCCAAGGTTTTGCCAGGCAAAGAGAGAGAGGGAGACACAAAATGAGATACAGCACTTGAAATGTGGTCTCGCAAGTCCTGAATAGAGGAGAAGGATCACTTCACATATTTGATCATTTTCCCCATAATTGGTGTTGTCTGTAAAGTTAGTGAGTGCCCACCTGTCCCATCATACACGTTATTTTGCACCTTCAAGTCTCTAAGTGCGTAGGAAACCTTAAGAGTAATAATATAAAATAAGAATGAGGAAGATAGTAAAAAATCTATTTATTGACATTTTTAGAATACTTATAAATTTTTATGTGAGCAGTATCAGGTATTGATGGTCAATATATTTAAACAGATACCCAAATATAATGCTGTGAGAAACCATGATATAAGTTTCTGTATGCATGGATTAATCTTAGCTGGAGGGAGGATTTTAAGGGCCTCACATGGTTATTCTGTGTTAGTGTTTCAAAAACATTTTCTTCTTCCAGTAGTGTGTTTTATTAGGGTATGAAGTTATTTTCAGGAGATGTATATTTTTATGCACCAGTGTAAATTACATATCCTCTGAAAAGCCTAGAAAACAGTTTTCTTTATAAAGACCTTTGAAATCTGACCACAGCTGTATGAAGTGAAGAACAGAGAACAGATTTTAACTCCAAGAGCTGAGACCACAATGTGATCATTCCTGTGATCCTATTTTCAGGTCCCAGCTTAACCGGTGCATCTGACTCATATCAGCGTCATTCCTTCAGAAGTACCCAAAATAGGCCAAGACTTTTATGAAACAGTCTTACTGAATCAGTGTTTAATAGATGTATATTTACAATTAGGACAGTTATATTTTCCTTTACTCTTTATTGCTCACTTTCACTTCCTAGCTTTTAAACAGCCTCCTATAACTTTGAATTTTTCAGTAGTCTCTTAGTTCAGACCACCTGTTATTAACTTTAGCACTTGGAATGACAATGTACAAATACAGTTCACAATTTTCTTTTTTCCATAAATCTTTTATGTTGAACAAAATTTTACATTTTTACTCAACTCTGTGTTCATTCACCTCCAAAATTGCTGCTGTTTGATTACCCAAGAAAATTGCAGGTGAGAATCAAGAGGTAATCAGTTAATTGACCTTGGCTTCATATACAATTTTATCTAGTAACAGATATTTAAATGTGGAGGTAGTTGCCTCTGTCCTTCACACATTGGCTTTTACTTCTCTTTGCTAATAGGTTTGGTCATTTAATAATGTATTTTACAGCAAGGTCAGGTTAACAGAAGCCTTTATAGGCCAGTATTTTACAGGGAATTGGTGAACCAAAAACTGTAATTATGCATGTGAAATAATCCCCTGAATAATTAGTGAAGATTAACTGGCTGTTATCATTGAGACAGGTTATAAGGATTTGATATGAGGAGGTAGAAGCCAGTGTATTGAACCTATGGCAACTAAATGTTTTTCATGATGTTCTTCATTTACTGTCTTATGCCTGGACAATATGCAAGTGCCATACAATTGTGACTTTTATCAATTGATATTGTACTCTGAGAAATAGCATATTTAACGTCTTGTTGACAGTACACGAGTGTGAGAGCCAGTTGTCAGTGCACAAGACTAAATCATGAGTGTTAACAGTGCTTAAATTTGTAATATGATTAAGTATTCTGTGCATAATTGCAATTCTTTTCAAAGCAGTTTGATACTGTGCTACAGAAAACAGTTGCATAAGCTAAGCATCACCTTGCAACTTCCAAACAGCTTTGAGAACAACATGAGAACATCAGCAGAATCCCATATTGTTGGAAACAATAACTCCCTTCCTTCTTCCCCAGCTCCCCCCCCCAAAAAAAAAAAATTGCAAACTTACAGAAGGAACAGGAAGAATCGAGACAGAACAGAAAATCCTTGTAAAAAGAACAACAGTATTGTAGCTGAAATATGGATCTCACAATTTCTGATTAAACACAAAACTGGGTTCTGAAATTCTGCCTCCATTTGAGTCCTCCGACACCTAGGAATGATGTACTGGAGATATGCATGAGATTTGGGAGGAGGAGCTGAAAGTGCTCTAGAAAATTGAAATTGTAATGGTGTCTAAGGATTTTCATGTGTGCAACAGAATACTGGACAAGCAACAGGAAGAAAAAAAAAAGTGCTCAAAGGGAACTGTGCTGGTTTTCTGGCTTTCTAAATAACAGCCAAAGACTACATTCACAATGGAGATTGCTTCCTGGCAGTTATCATACATCTGGAAATAACAGACAGGCCAAAATTACTCCATTTTTCTGTACAAAGGTTCAAAATAATTTCCTTTTTATCCCAAGTATATTTTGAATATACTATTTAGTCTATAAAGTTCTCTGAGGTCTCTCGTAGTCTTTCCTTACAAAACTGCAATTTCATACAGAATATTTATATTTTTATTAGAAAAGGGACTAGATCCCAGATGTCACCTCTTTCAGAAAACTGATATAATTGGTTGTTGTATTCAACTGTCCTTCTCCAAGAGCTCTTCATCTTTCTTAAGCAGACTGTCACAGGAGGATTTTTCTGGCTTTCTAGGTGTCAGACGGTACAACATAGTCCCCTACCAGTTGGCTTTAGCTCATATCCAACCAAGTCTCATAGGAGCTATTTACTAAAATAGTACTGTAAAGTATCTACTGATGATTTGGGTAAAATTGCTCTATAAACTGTTTGCCATTTCAGTTTCTACTTATTTTCAAGCATGCTGTATAGTTCTAGAATGATAAATATTAGAGAAATTAATTAGGTCTGTTTAGAATTGCTTATGCAATCTCTTTAAGAATGCAAATTCATCTGGCACATAATTGAAAACAATAAATTTGATAAATGGTGAACCTTTAATTTGAATAAAAGTCAAAATAGTTTGTAACATTCAGCCCAGAAAATATATTGTTTTTACAGTGCAGAATAATTCCTGGTTTTTACAGCTAGTGATGATTAAAAGAAATTCCCCTCATTCAATTTAATAAAACTAGCTAATTTAAGAAAAGTCAGTGTATTAAAATTTACTGTACATAACAACTCTTCTCATTTCAGAATGTACCCTGCCACTTTTATTTGATTAGATTTCTTATTATAAGTTCTGAAAAGGTTAATGAATACTTTAACACAGCAGCTCAGGGTCTATAATTGGGTGTAATAAGCCGATATGGTAATGGGCTTCTTTGTTGATATAATTGTAATGAGAGATCTTTGACGTATTATAAAAACAACACAGTAAGAAGTGTAAAGAAAAATAATTTCTCCTAAGTTCTGGGTTTACAGACATGCTATAGAAATCGTTTCATCTGCTTATTGATATAAACACTAACAAAGCTTTCTGCTTCCATATTCACAAACATGTACCTCAAAGGCAATTATTCACTCCCATAAGCAGAGACAGGAAATGTGTGTAACAGGAACCAAACTGTGTAAAAAAGGTGTCTCCTGAACTCTTCTCTGAGACCCAGTTGTGCTGTGAGTTTCTGGTTTGGGGTTTCAGATTGGCTACAAAGTGGATCTCTGCCCTTTGCACTTGACTTTGTTTTTGCTTGTGTCAAAATGAGAATCTGGCCAACTTTGCTCACACTACGAATCTATTTTCTTGATCGTTCAGGGAACTCATCTCTGAATCTAGTTTTAGTTTGCAGTACTATTCTTTGAATACATATGATAGAGTATACAAAGGAGTGCAGTTTGAATAACACTAATACTTCCATATGTCTACTGAATTTTTTTAAGACAAATCTCACTGACTGATGTGTCTGAGTATTGTGTTTGGTCATCTTATTCCTAATCATGTAGTGCCAAACATTTTATTCTTTTGTATTTTCTGTTTCATAATCTTTCAACTTGAGAAGATGTTTCTGTTAATAGTTTCCAATAATTTCCATGCCTTTCTTGCACTACTGAACTTCGCTCTATCTGTGTTACATAAGTCCTCAATGATATGTAGTTCTTTTGTATGATGCTTTTTCTGCATCAGTGAAATATTATGACTTTGTTTCATCAGCAGCTTGGGTAAGAACCTTCTTTATTTTTATTAAAAAGAATCCTCTTTGACAGTGAGGATGTTTTATAAGATCAGTACAAAACTGATGCTTAGGAATAAAATCATCTTAAATTTTTCTAAGCCTAGTTTTTTGTTGTGTTTTTTTTTTTTTTTTTTTTTTGTCGCTCCTGTTTTCCTTTCTTTTTGTAATAACTTCTTGATCTACCTTATAATATTTTGCTAATGTTTTCCTTTTGGGGCATCACATTAAATACTTTACTGAAATATAGATCAATAGCAACTACTGTGTTTCCTTTGTCTCATATGGAAACAGCCTGGATTAGTAATAGAAATGGCTGTGTGCAATAAACAGTAAAGGTAATTACAATGGGAGAGGAATGGGAGGCACATGCAGGGGGAATGGACTGGAAAAAATTATTATATTGAATGATGGAGTTCAGATCTGGACCAGGTTTTTTATATTTCATTTCCAATTTAAGTTTCTGATTTTCATATCTGCATGCCTAAGTGGCTATACGTTATCATATAATTAATATTATAAACTTGTTGGGAGGGAAGACTATATATCTCAATGTTTGATAAATAGAACATGAAAATGTTTAATGAATTGCTGTAATACATGTGTGTCATATAGGCAAGTTCTCTTTCAGCCAATGAGATCTTTCTTTAAGGAAGTATTTAGATGGTCCTTACCCATATCCTATCTTTAAATAGCATTAAATGCTTCGAGTGTATTTCAAGGATTTGGTGCATCTTGAGATTTTATCAAAAGAACACCAAGCAACTGACGTGATAGTTACTTCTCCACATTTATCTGAAGCATATGGCTGTACAACCAGATATCTTAATAATGACTGTAATATCTGTAGAAATAGCCATTTTTATGTATACCTAATCAGAGAATGGTTGAGGTAGGAAAGTTCAAACAGGGTCACCTAGAGCTGATTACCCAGGAGCATGTCTGGATGGATTTTGAAATATCCTCAAAGATATTCCAAAATATCCAGGGAGGGAGATTCTGCAACCTCTCCAGACAGCCTGTAGGTACAAATACATAGTGCTAGTGTAAAGAGTCCCTTACTTCAAATATATAAACTTGCATTCATGAAGACTTCAGCTGGACAAAACGGTTTTCCAGAGTCTTAACTTTTCAAGTCTGCAGAGTGTTTTGAAGATTTAGAGAATGGTGGTTTGTTGTCATAGTTGGTTATATGTTATCAAAAGAACTTTCCAGTTTAAATTTGAAATTTATCTATGTAGTTGCAGAAAGATAAAATTTAAACATGAACATATGTAAATTCATATTTGTTTCTCTCATATCTGTGCAGTCTTTCACCAGTGTGAGATGGACTGAGAAAATACAGCTTATTCCTTCAGCAAGTGTACATTTTCAGTCTACATTCTCTTTAATTGTAAAAATGACTTATTCAGAGTTTAGTGTATGATGAATATATACCCATTTCTGTCAACTGCTTGTCAGCTGTTGTGAATTGTGATTGTTTCCTAAGCCAGTGAACCTATGAATATTTTCATCAGGTTGGCATGTGCTTAAATAATGTGCTGGTAGCTTAGAGTGACCATGTAGAGAAATTGTGTAAAAATGAAGTTGAATGGGTCCTAGCAAAATGTTTTTGAATAGCCCTCTCAGGCTACAAAATAAATTTGCATTCCTAGTCTGCTGTTTCTCACTATTACCAGCAAAAATGCAACCATGTCATATCAATAAAATATATGAAAAGAATATGCAATGAGAGAAAAAGAAGCAAAAAGCTCTATCACCTTCCAATTCATCTGAATTTTAATGAAAACTGCTAGTTTATGATGATGAAAATGCATAAGAGACCTAAATTCCTGCATTCCCATTCAGTTTTCTATTATTTTAAAAAACACCATAATACCACAGGCAACTCTTGTAGTCTCTTGCAGTGTGGTAAAAGAAGCATTTTTCTCAAAATTAGATTTAGCCTTTGTTTCTTTTCTATTTATCATTGTATTGTGACACGTAATGTATAAGCACTATTTAAGAAACATACCAATCAACCAACACCTAGTTTAAAAATATTTTGGGTTACAAGAAGTGAATTTGAATGTGAAAAAACATGCTGTTCTTCTGAGTTTCACTCATTAAATCATCACCAGAAAAAAGACCTTATTGTGTCAGAGTAGGTAGAAGTGACACATGAAGTGATGAACTAATTCACTCTACTGATGACTACTTTCAACTGAGCTAATAATAGAGATTATAACCTATCATACTTGAAAACACATAAAAATTACTTAGTTAGCAGGAGATGAAAATACAACAAAAAAAAAGTCATTGAATGTCTGCATCTGAGGAAATATTTTTATTTGGCTGCATGTTTATCACTCTGCTGACTGATAGAAAGCCAGGGGGTCAATTGCAGGAATCACTTTTGTACAGGAAGATTAATTGTATCACATCTTGCCTGTTGTCTTCCTAATTAGAGTGCTCAAGTAATTTATTTTAATGTAGGGCCTATACATTCCTTCTGTCCCCCATACTCTCCCTTTTCTGTTTACGGGGAGACTTTGAGTACAGCATTCTTTTTTCCTTGATGTTTGGCTGACACATTACCACAAAATACAGATGCTATTTTTTTGCAGTGAGACATAGTGAGAGTAATAGCACAGCAGCAGCAAAACGCTGCTGAGTATAATGGAAAGTTAATGGGAGGCTACTCTGGCTACTGCTAGGCAAGCTCATGTCAGAGGGATTACAATAACCAGTATTATTTCTATTATCCAAGGCCCGTTATGATCTTCTGAGTGCAACTGTGCTTTAAAACTAGGGATTGGAAATTGTATTGAAAAATTACTATAATAGATACTATAGAGCTCAGTGTAATTTTAAATAATTGCAGCACTGTTTCTATACTACCTTTAAAAATCATGGCCCCACAAAGGTTTGCGACGTCTCAGCATTGTATTTAGAGCAGGAGAGCATACATCAATCTTCCTCTAAAATGGCATGAACAGAATATGGTTTGCTGTTATTTACAGATTCCCAAAGAATTTAACAAAGATTGAAAGATAACTGTAAAATGGTGACAATTTGATTTAGGACAATGAAGTACTTGAATTCCTCTCATGTTTGTGCATGCACTTTCTGTAGACAAAAAGTGGACATTTGACCTAAATCTAGTTGCTATTTTGCTTTATTCACAGATTCCTCCTTTACTTTCACTTGCACATCATCCCTTATCTGCTTAATAAATAAATAAGTAGATTTTTAAGTGCATTCCTTTTCAGGTACTGTAAGTAACCGACTTCAAAGAACATCATGCTAGATTGGTTCTGTATATAAAAAAGAGTGTGCTGCATAGGAACACTACTTAGTTGACCAAGATGGTGAACCAAAAGCCATGGCCTACGAATTTATTCTATTTAAGACTGAACAAATTGATTTCAACAGATCCATCCTAGTAATCCCATTGTCCAACCCCAGATAAAGCAAACTTCATCTGAAACTTTAGTAGATGTGTATGTTGCTTTAAAATGTGTACAAGAGGAAGAAATGAGGGAAGTACTTACACTAAAAAGAAAACAAAATAAGCAAAAGTATCATTCAATAAGAAACCAAAGTGCTTGGAAAGAAGATAAAAAAAGATTGAAGACTTGAAAGTGAAAGTTTCCAATCTCATTTTCATCATTCTTAAAATAAGATAAAGCTCAAAATCTGTATCAATTAAATTTAGAAATTACTGTCTCATGTTGTTTTCTGTCTTTTTAAAACTGTAACAGGAAGATCAAAGATCGAATATAAAGCGTACTTTTGAACTTAAAATCATTGAATACAATGTGATTTACACTGAACTAATAAGGCCTTAATCAGCTCTAATCCCAAATGATGTCCTTGAAATGATAGTGATGGATTAACAGCAAGTAGTAAGATGACCTCAATATGTGTATTTGCTTTGTTTGGGATTTTAGCCTTTGCTGTGACAGGGTCACACCATGAATTAGTGTCACTGGGTAGAGGTTATTAGGTAAGGAAATACTGTTAAATGGCTCTATAGTGTATGATGTTTCTGATGTAAGATATAACCTATCTACATATGGAATAAAGAGCTGTAGCTGAACAGAGCTTTTCGCATTTCTTTGTGTCTTTGAGTTTCTAATGATGGTTGGCTTTGAATACAGGTGCCTGAGAAGTTCTTATTCTAGTCCGAAGTCTTTATGTCAATACCAATCTCCACAGTGTGTCTTCGTGTCCAGAATTCAGCATGAATGCTAAAATACAGAAAAGCTCAGCAAGTTGAATGAAGAATGACTAAAGAGTAACATTAACGAGAAAATGCATCTCATGGAGAAAGCATTAACGAATCTTAAGTTTTGAAGTGTTTATCAAATACAAATGTTGATCAGATTTTTCCCTAAGTGTCAGTGGAGAAGAAAGCGCACGTAACAGATTTCCCTTCAACCTAGCAGAGAAAGATTTAAAAATACCTGTTAAAAATATCTTATAAATATAAACTGAAGATTGACAAATTTAGAACAGAGATAACATTAAATAGTGATAATAAGTTAACTATTGGAAAGACTGACCAACAAGTATTGTTTACTTTTAATCAGGTTTGTAATTTTTGTCAAGTGTTTATTGCCTGTTAATGTACACCTTCAAAAAGATTAGTTGGTTATTTCATAAAGTGATTGCTTAATTGTTTGCTCTTTACGTATTCCAAAGCTCCGAAGGCAGGCCAGTAGTTACTTGGCTGTTATTCTGATAGCCCTTTACGTTTTTTCAGTAGGTTTTCAGATATTAGAGGTTCCAAGACTGGCTTTATAGAGAAAGATACTCTAAAAATGTTGATTTGCTAACTTAGGTAATTCTAAATTATTCTATTATTTCTGTATCTGTTCTTTACATTGGAATAAACCCTAACTGATTAAGCTATATGATCACAGTAATTGTTTTAATTTACAGTTTTAAGATGCTGTTATGATTTTTGTATCACAAAAGAGGTCCTGAAGCAGCCAGACTTTCTATGAGATGTTGAAATTAGTTCATTCTCTTTAATCAAATGTGCTGTAGTCTAAGAACGATTTCCTCCTTATATCTCTAAAAGTTGGTTTTGACATCAGGCAAAGTGGTTGCTTCTGGATTTTGTTGTTTGGGGGGTTTTCGGAGTTTTTGTTTTGTTTTTATTTTTTTTTTCTCTGAGCAGATTGTCAGGACTAAGTTCATAGTGTGGCATTTCTAATAATTTATTTCCTTGTGTATTTATCCAAGTATATGTATATGGTTACTTTAAAGTTCAAGAGCGAGAATCATGCATATCAAATGTATATATATGATACAAGATACAATGCACATGATTCTCAGTCTTGATTGGATCTATTGCTGCCTCTTAGGCTCTCTTTTATATTGGGGGGAGATTCTCAGCTACAGGATTTCAGTCTGAGATCTTTAATACTTGGGGAGACATTTTCAGAAGACAGACATGCTGTTTTCTTCAAGCATTGTCTAATTTCAACTGCATTAAAGATTTATGGGGTTTTTTATGAGTTTTGTAGAAACCAGCAGCAGTTCGGAAGAGAGAATCTCAGCTTTGTCCACCAGTGTTCAGCCACTTTTTGTAATGTTCTGGATGGTCACCCAGTCATGCTTGAATAGCATTCAGTGGTCTCACAAGAGAGTTGTTGGGATCTATCCTCAGTGAACTAAGAATGCGAGTGTAGGAAATACAACCTCAGAACTTGTTCCCTGATGTCTGTTCTGTCTGTGTACTGTGTTCTGTTTACTTACTGTTGTGAAAATATTTATCTGGTGTTTTTCTTCTGCAAGAAAAAATTTGGAAAGCAGGAGTAGGGGTTAGTTGGAGGGCTTGAAAGAGTAGTTCTGCTCTGATTAAAAAATGTCAGGTCTATAAGGCTCTGAGTATTTTGAAATTAAATAGAAATTATAATGCTCTTTTTTCTCCGACTAGATTATGAAAGCTCTGGGGATGAATATTTTTCGTCCTTCTCTGCAAAGAATTGTCATAGCTTTATAAAACCCAATCAAGAGATAAATCAGTCTTTGCATATAATAGGCTTTATGTAGAGGGGACAAAACTGTGAAGGTGCCATACAAGTTTAACTGCATTTTCCAAAGTTCAAGCACATTATTTTTACTATAATAATAGCCAGCATTATTAAAATACCAGAAGACATTGACTCTTGGATGGATGTTAAAATGATCTACTGCATACTGTTCTCTCAAGTTCAAGGGTGCATTCTGATGGTCATATTTCTTTTACAGGCTCATGAGTCTGTCAGGATTGTGAGGGTTCAATAAGTACACTCAACAGATTATGTGAATATGTTAAAAGTCTGTTAAACAATGCAGTGTTTGGATCACTGTGTCTTATATAAACTGTTCATGCAGAACATGAATATGTGAGTTCCTATATACATTAAAAAAATAAAATAGTTAATTGATATACTGGCTGTCTAGAGAACTAACATAAGGGTTCCAGCCATAATCTTTTGCATTCCCTCCAAGCAAAGACAGGTAAATGCATGGTGTATCAGAACTCGATTAATACCTATTTAAAAGCAGAGAAAAAGAAAAATGTTGTAAAACACCTTAGACAATACTATTTTTTAATCACCTGAGATACCCTGAAGGGACCCAGTTTGACATAAACCATTCGCAGGAGTTATGTGTCTCTTCCAGAAGACGGAACAGTAATGTTAGACTAATGGGACATCTTGTGCGAAGCTTGAGATTTCCAGTGACAGATCCGCAGGGGAAAAAACTAACAGTACCAAATACCTCTGTAACATCCAAATAAAAGCAGAAGATGTTTTTCCAGCTACATGATTTCTGAGACATTTGAAATGTTTCCAAGAGTTCTAAATGTCAGTAACAGGATTGTGTTGTCATTCTCATTATATCATCATCTAAACAGTGTCTAGAAAGCGGCTTAATCGCAATTATTTTGACTAGTCACCTTGCAGTTATCTTTGCTATATTGGCAAATTATGCCATTTTGTCATAAGTATCTCAAATAATTACAGCACTTGTCAGAAATCTCTAAATAAGATTATCTCATGCAAAAAAAAAAAAAAAATTAAAAATAAATCTGTATCTGAATCACATTATATGGTGTCCTCGATGTGGCATCACATCACTTCTGTTGACAGGTTGATAGCATTTCAGATAAGGAAGGCTATTTTACCAAAGGATTATGCTTGTCAAGGCCTCGGAGATTTTGTGTTTTCCTGGAGCTGATTGCAACATTCTTTGTGCATGTTTAGGGAGCTGGGGATAAGACTGGATGACAGGGCTATCAAAATGTGTTCGCATCTTCCCCTAGTTTGATAGTAATGGTCAGACATGGTTTTTTCCATTTTAAAATTCTATATTTGAGATTGTGAGTTACCACTTGAATCCCAAACAGCATGCCTGTGGTAGTCACATTTTGTCCCCTTCTGGTTGTTAAACAAGCTTATAGAATGAAGGAAATGTTTGTCACTTCTTTTCAGCTCTGTGGTGGTAATGTGATGCTTCTTCTCAAACCTGAGATATAGCTGTTTTGTTGCTTTCCATCTGCATCAAGGTTATTCAGAATTTAGAATCCTCTTACTATATTGATAGGTGGGAGATTTAGAAGTTTTTTTTTTTTTTTTCCTAAACCTCAAGAGTGAAGGAAATGGCATTTCACTGTTCTTAAATTTCTGTGATCAGATGCATATATAACTAAAGCCAAGCCACTCTGGAAAGCTGGGACCGTTCCAAGCCAGCCTGCTTCATTTTGTAGACAACTCATCTATTCCCAGTGGTGTCTTTAATCAAAGCCCAGATACAAGGGCTAAGATTGATTTGAGCGTGGCTGATCATTCACTCTGCTGATAGCTCACCACACCAGGAAAGTGCTCACCGATTCAGGAGACCTGGTTTTAAATCCCATGGAATAGTCATCAGGATGCACATACCCTTGAGTCACACAATTAAAAAAATTAAATGTATGCAAATCAACAAGTTTAACCCATCCTGGTTTACAGATGCAGCTGTTCTGAGGCCTCTTAGTACTTGAAGGAGCAGGCCAACGTAATGCAAAGATCAATGAGCAAGGTCTATAGAAACATGGGTATGGTTTTTAACATGAAAGTATCTATATAATTTACATTTGACAGTTTATACCTAGAGGAAAAAAATGCTTAGAAACAGCTCTCTGTGTGTACTAGTCAGTTATCATGCTCTAAGTCAGCTTAAGACGTTATTTAAATGAAAAGTAGGAATAATGTATGGGAAAATATTTCTCTGCTGCACAGCACTTTATGGATTGTGTACAACATACTACCTGAAGAGAAATGTTTTCTTTGTATTCTTCCTAAGCTTATTAAAAAGAATCCACAATATTCTAAGTAGGGTGTTTGTTATTCTCAGCAGCTGTTAAAAAGCTATTAAAATTATTTTAATAAAACTAACTTTGTTTTATAAGCATACATTTATTTCTGCAACACTTTACTACCTTAAATTATAATACAATGTTTTCATATCATAAATGGTTGCTAATGATAGTTGAGGTTTCAGATAGGAAGTCAGTAGCAAGGGTAGTTACAATGTAAATGCTCCAGCTAGTAGAGAAAAAGAGAAGAAACAGGAGGGCAAATGTGCACAACTGTGTTTTGGTTTTGCTAATTACTGATTCCATTAGCTCTCAAAGACTGCAGTTAATTCTCAGTTTATGGATAAGCTGGTGCATGTCTGCACAGGGGCAAGTTCTTCCCACTGGTGTTTCTACTTGGTCATAAAGGTTTAAAGCTAATTAGGGCTTCTAAAACAAACAACAAAATCCTCTCACCAATCAAACAGGATATCTCAAGTTGTTCCAAACTCTGAATGTGAAACAAAGCTCTCGATGTTACAGATATTATTAATTAGGCTAATTCTTAAATTTTTTCTTTCAAAAACAATAACAAAGAGTTACCCAGATGGTATCAAAGCTGCCAGTGAGCTAGATGAATTAGTTTGTGAATAGCATATGGCAGCCAGTTGCCCGCACAGTATTAAATATTTTCATTTTGTTCTGACTCAGTTTTGTACAGCATTTGTTCAGCTGCTCAAATGGCTGCAATAGCTTCATATGCTATATTTTCAAGCTTCATGTAGTATGTATGTATGTGTAAGCATGACAGACCTCAAATTATCACATGGTGACAGAAGAACAGGCAAAGTTTTAGTGAAATTAAGTATATTCTCTTCAGAATGCAAAACCTTGAATTTTCAGTATGCAAACTAATGTTTATTACATACAAACACTGTTTTGTGTTAAAGGCTTATTTGTCATATGAAGGAATATGCTATCATGCTGCTATAATATAATTTGTAGATTACCAACGTGTGCTGTATGAAAACGTCATTTTCAAACTACTCTGTCTTTTCAAACATCTTAAGTATTCAGAAGAAGATATATTTGCTTTGCATTATCTGAGTTTTCTGAAGGGTTGGGTTTAGGTGCGGATGATTTTTTGTTTCTTGAGTACAGAAAGCTTGTAAACAGTGTGCTTCCGTTGTGGAAGTAGTCAGATTGCAATCCCAATTTCCTTCCCAGTGATTTGCTGTCATTCTGTTTTGCCCCAAAGCATTGCAGTTAGGAAGAATTTCAGCATAAGGGAAGTGTGTTTGGCTTGAATGAGCAAGTGTGGTGAGAGAGGGAAGCCTGGTAGGTTTGTGCATAACGTCCACTGCCAAACTAGATCACAGTTAATTATTGCTCTAGAGTTATCATAGTAAAGTCCTGAGATCTCCAATCCCAACTGCTTTTGCATTCTAAAAGGACAGCCTCTCACTTTTGTGGACGGGGGACTTCCCTTGCTATCACTGCCTGTTCCTCCTCCTGACATAAACTGTCCAGTTCACAGATCTTCCATCTCAAGTTCCACCCATCCTTTTCCACCTGTATGAGAGCCCCTGTCCTTTCTTCTCAAACTTAACACTCCTCCCATCTCAGAAGTTCCTAGTCCTCTTTCCAGCTCCCCATCTAATTCCCCAGATTTTCTCATCAATTCAGTCATTTGTTCTTCATGTCCATGCCAGCCCTTCACAAAACTCTTGCTCTGCTCTTACTCCAGCTCAATGAGATACTGCTGATTCCATCATATCTCACTTCTTCACCCCCATTTCACAGTTACCTCCTGTTACCATATTACTGATGACTGCAGATGATGTATTAAAATATGTCTTAGAGGTGCTCATTAGTTTGTGGAAGAATCACAAGCTAATTAAATAGACTTTAAACCATAAGCAACTCCTGTTTTTTACAGTATTGATGCATGTAGACAGATTGGAAGTTCTGAGAACTGTGTTTCTGCCTTTGACTTCACTTCCTAAAGACAGTAGAGCTTTGAATTGTCTGAAAGTAGATGGGAAGATGGTAATTTCTGAGAAAGGCAAATAATGGATTTATAGCTAGGTAGGAAGAAGGAAGAGAAGGAAAAAAGGTTGTAATGGAAAAGGGAGGCTGCACTTAAGTGACATAGAAACCTCTAGTGCTTCAGTATGTGCCTTCTCTGAATAAAACCTGATGAAACATCAGTGAAAAGCACTGCTGCAGTATATTGCCACCTGATCCCAGACATGTATTGTTTAAGCACAGGGAGAGAGATGTTTATAGTTGAAACTCTTCTCTAGTTCATTTAACTGACAAAATATTAGGATAGTGATTAGGGTGCTTAGGGTAACTAACTTTTCTCTGGGCCTTGAGACTTCCCATTATAATGCAAAGGAAGATTCGTGCAGAAAAAAAATCACAGTTCTTAGAAAATAAACATAAAAGGGGAAAAGATTCTGGTGTAGTTTATTTTAAAAATGGAAGCATATCTTTTTGGTTTTTTTTTTTTTGGTAATATTCACTGTTCTAAAGTTAACTTATTTATTCAGTGATTTAGAAGTCCCTTATGTGTGAGCTGCTTTGAGTTGACATTCCCTCTACTATGCTTTATACAAAAAAGCTCAGCATTTCACTCATGGATACAGCAGCCTGAGTAGGACTGTAGCAGTGCCTTTGCAGTCCAGTTTGCTCTTTCTTCTGAATCCTCAGTTATTTCTCCATTTTACACAACTGGTGTCTGAAGGAATCTCTAAATGAGGAAACAATCAGCTGTGAAAGATGAATATCAAGCATCTATGTGAAGTACCATATATAAACTAGAAAAGCCCTAGGGCATCAAGATATTACTTGTCAGTTTTATACTGGTTTTACATCCCTGTTTATTCTTCCAAGCAAAAAAAAAAGCCCACTTGTTACCTTAGCAACATGGTTATGTTATCTCCAGACATCTGAACCAAATTCTCAGGACACATGCACTGTTGTTCAGGTGAACCTCTGTCGCTGTAAGAATAGCTTGATTTATAGTGTCAGCATATTTTGTGGCAAATTTTTTATCTACATTTTTAAGCTGCATCCACCTCAGTTATCTCAGCCTTGTGGTTGTCTCTTCAAGATTTAATTCTTGTCAATTAAGGAATTTTTATTAAATTACAGAAGGTAGGCATTCATTAAAAATCATATTTTGCAAATATCTGTATACGATACAAAAAAACTAGTATGCCTCTGTTTAATAAAAGGACATTCTACCTTGTCTGTCGAATAGTGGATAACAGACTGAGGACACAATTTAAAGTTGTCCATTGTCAAAGTTAATAAATAGTTTTGGCTGAAAGGCAAAGTACTGTATCAAATTAGAAAATGGCTAAAACAGAAACCAAAAAGTAGAAATAAATGGGTAATTTTCAGCATAGCAAAAGGTTAATGCTGTTGTCAAGAGACCTAAAGTATATAGCAGAAACAGCATTGCATAATAGGTTTACTATACTTCTGAACACAGGAAGGTGTCAGAGTTTGCAGAAAGCAGCTTTCTTCATCGTGCTGCTGAACACTCATAGGTCTCACTGAATTTTTTTACAAACTCAATAAATAAGCTGTATGTGGACAATTAATTCCAGTGTTGATGATTTAAACATATGTCACATGGCAGAAAACCAGTTTGGCTGGTCATAGCTGTTACTGGAGTTTGACTGTAGTGCCTTGGAAGAAATGGTATTAGTGAGGACCTGATCTGCCTGCTATGATGCTTTTGAAAGAAAATTTAATGCATATGAGTAAAATATATGACTATACTGAAAACACTGAAAAAAAATGTTATACAGTAACCCCTGCACTGTTATAATCTCTCAGCTTCTTTAAAAGAAAAAAAAAAAGAAAAAAGAAAAGATGTTACAAAGATAGACAATTATTAGAGGTAGGGGAAACTTTCAAAAGGAGAGAGACATGATGGAAATGTTATTTTATGATTAGATAATTACTTTGGAACACAGTGGAGTTATGTAGAAATTACTGAATACCAGAGCACGTGATGGATTTCTGTATTTATCTAAAGCTGAAGTGAAATCCAAATGAAATTAAAAAGTAGAAAACTAAACTTTTAAGGAAAGAAGGTCAACACTAAGCTCCAAAAACTGGATTCAGTGAGAAATTCTGAGAATGAAGGTTCCAGAGAGAAGTGGCACTGTATGTGAATAATAAGAAAGCAATTATAGTGTGTAAACATTTCCTTAAATGAGATAAGGCTGTAAGTTTTAAGTTTAACCCAAGTAATCAACTGCTTGAGGTAACAAATAGCTTCCTCTCTGCTGGTTATTCTGTTCAAGCAGATTTTCTTCTAAGCTAAACTGAAGCTTCAATTACTAGACATTGTAATAGTTGATATATGGATTTGATTGGGTGCTGCTCTTCTGAGAGTTACAATAAGTATTTCACTATGGAAAAAGCAGTATATCATATGATAAGTGTGACAATGGAACAGTAGTCTTCAGGGTGGAATTTGCTAACAGTCTTTCTTTAAAACTATCATTAACTTGATTTTAGAAGTTGTCATTATATAAACTGAAAATTCGCCTCTTTTTCCATGGATGAATGAAAGTGTAAAGGCATCCAAAAAATTACATTGCAATAAGCTAAGTTCTTAAGTTATGACATCTCCTCTGTTTAACAGTGATGTAGGTAACTCCTGTTTTCTTCTGAGGACAGCGTATCTCACCTTTGCTACACATGGGAGTACAGGCAGCTACAGTGCATCACCTGAAGTATTACAAACTG
>JBCJKH010076092.1:0-17050 GCA_039877255.1 Loriculus beryllinus | reverse complement strand
AAATGGTGTCAGAATGCACTGATCTTGGGTGCAGGAGTGAACATCTCATTGTACTCCGAGGGTACGGCTGGATGAGAGCCAGCCTGCAGGGCAAAAGGATGGGCTCCAATGTTTGATCCCTGCCTGATTTGGAGGCAGGAGTCCCCCATGTCATGTAGATTTCACAATGTCTCCCTGGGACCATGAATAAGGGCCCCATTCCATGGCTTTGCTTTGGGACCTCCCTCTTCTCAATACCATTGAATGTCTAAAATATCAGGGTTTGCCATTTCAAGCTCTTGGCAGCCATAAGGTATTAAAAACTATAATAAATGAAAGCAGAGATAATTGCACAATAACTGCTTCAGTAGTGGAAAGAAAAAAAAGAACTAACACTTGTGGCAAGATTCAGGGGTTTATCATCAGAGCTGGAATCGTTATCATCAAAAGCAAATATTGCACACCAGGAATATCTCTGTTATAAAGCTGTATGGGAATTTTGCACTAAAAATAACCTGCATTTCTCTTAGTTGTGCTATGGGAGAGCCTTGGACCCTGGTTGTAGATGTGGTAGGTGCCCTGTAAACAAATAATACCAGTATCTCCTTTGTGGTATTTATACCCTGCTTAAATACAACAGGGAAAAACAAAACCAAACCACCTTTGCAAAAGAGGGTGAGGAAGCATAAAGAGGTTATAAAACCTGCAGCAGAAGTCCCTAGAAGAAAGATGAGTGAATAGAGAATGTTTTATCATTAAGATCGTTCTGCTTAGAGTCACTGTTTAAATGCCTATTTTTAATGCAGCCAAGAAATAGAAAAGCAACAGAGAGAAGTGGTTTTAAATAAACAAGTAATAAATAACTTGAAAATGTATCAACAATGAAAGCACAATAAAAGGCTCATATAAATGAAGGCACTGATGGAAGAAATGCATTTTGCACAACAGCGGATGTAATAGAAACACTAACGCTTATGAAGAGCACAGGAAGATTTGCAGGAATATTGGTTTGGGCTATTCATTTCAGAGGTTTTGATTATCAAACTCCTTCAGAGAAATGAGACACTTTCAGTTCAGCTCCTTTACGGTACAGGTGGGGTTTGTTGTCTTTTAATCCCATTTATGTTTTCAGAAATGGTTTATTTTTTTTTATCCCTTAAGTGCTTCCAACAAACTTTCACAAATAACACCTCATTTTGGCTTGTATTGCTCTGATAAATCACTGAAACAATGCTCTAAAATATTAGAATCAGTTGACTCAAGGAGTTTAGCATTTAGGACTGAGATAAGAAGTGAAAAGTCACCAAACGCAACAACGACTTCGAGTCCAAGGAAAACCTGTAAAGGGAATTTGTAGTTAATGGAAACACCACCTGAAATATTTACCTTGTCACTTCACAGTGTTTTCCCTATAGTTGTGTCTTACGTTCAGAGAAGTGTCAACCTCTTTGGCTAACGACCTTTTCCAGTGCTTATCTCCTCCAGCAACCCCATGTCCTTGAATCTCTGATCCTTCTGCCTTTATAACCACTGCCTTCTCCCCTGTGGTACACACACGCTTGCTGGGGAAGTGTTGCTGCAGGTATGCAAGGGACTGCCCTGCCTCTCCTGGCTTTGTACTCACTGCCACCCCATCTGAGTCCTGCTTGGGGACCCTCAGTCATTGCTGTTGATAGTGGGATGAAGGGGGTAGCTGGGGCAGATGGGGATGTGCATGGCCCGGTCCCCACTGCTGCCTTGGAGCATCATCCCCATGCTGGCTCATCCCACAGGGTGACAGTGGGTTTTGCCCACTGGCCCCAAGGCCTGTGTAGGACCCCTTCACCCCCTCCATCCTTGGGCTGTCTTTAAAGGGAGGAGAAGCCACTCTGCTCCTGCTGAGCCATCCCACATGAGCCCCAGGCGGGTGTGCAGCCCTGGGGTTTGGCTGCTGAGTGGCTTCTCCCAGCCATATCCTTTCATGACCCCATTTCCAAAGCTTTTCCTTCACCCAGCAGCATGTGCGTCCCTGCTTGGGCCTTGGGAGAAACTCACCTACTTATTTAAACCAGATTGAGAGGGTGTGAGTGGATTAAGAGAGGATGTAAAAAGGCTGTTTCTGCAAGGGTCTGGGCAAAATGCAGTTGTCCTGTGTGTGGGACCCTATAGAAAACTGCTCTCTGTTCCTGTCCTGGACCCAACCCAGAAATGAATCACCTGGAGACACCCACGGAGACCTCACAGCCACACAGTGGTGGGCACTCATCAGACCTTCTTCACTGCTATGGCCCCAAGAAAACCCAAGCTAACATCATTCCCTGGCAGCTGGGAAGCTTGAACCCATATCTATTCCTGCGCTCTGCTTTTTATAAATTAGATCCCAGTACCTCAATGTGTTTTAAGAACTTTCCAAACACTTTATTTATCCTTAGGATCATGCAGGAATAATCAATCCCCCAAGCATCTGGTTCCTTTTGATTCCCTTTCTTCCCTGCCCAATCTGGAAACCTGCTGGAGAATTGGCAATAGACACGTACATGCTACTGAGCAGCTTCATTTATTCAGCTTATTCTTCCAAGTGCATCCTGCCTTAAAGGCAAGAGCTGAGCAAGGAGGGATAGAGAAGGGAAGAGGTTGGGCAGGGAGCAGATGTTCATCAGAGGTGATGGGCTAAGATGACAGATATAGAGGAGAAAGCATAGCAAAGGGACTGGAGGCTGAGGACAGGGCTTATGAGTGGGCAGGGAGCAGAAAAAGGTGAATGTGAGGCAGGGACACACAAGTGAATGGGAAGGAAATTATTGGGCAATAAGAGGTTTATCCATTGCTATCCTGGTGCACGCACTCTGGGGTGAAATGTTACCCAACATATAGGAGTTCCAATGAATGGGGCTGGGTGTCCTGCCCACAGTGAACACGACTGCTATTGCTGGGGTAACTCATGCAGGTTTTTTGCTGAAGTTGTACAGAAACAGCTATGTCACAATGACAGCACCTTTTCTAGATTTAGCTGATTTTACTTTGAAAGTGGATTAGGATAAGCCAGGAAAGAGCCACTATGAATGTGAACTAAGCATCCGTACAGGGTGTTATTTCAGCCCAGAGTTTATGTGGGTATGATGGTAGAGAAGAGATCCTTCTTGGGCTGTGGGCTGTGGGCTTTCCAGCTTGGAGAGATGGAAACAGCTCTTAAAATCTGGACCCAGCTGAGCTGCTGCGTGTCTTACCCCTACCAGCAGACACTGATGTGCATCCCAGACTTATATTATGGGCATGCTCCATAAGCCTGGAGTGTCTGAAGGTTAAAAAGCAAAAGTCCTACCCACTCCCTGTGGCTCAGGGGCTTTCACCCTGTGTTCCTGGAACGGTGATCCCTGTGAAATGGCTCCAATCCACGGCGCAGCCGCAGAATAAACAGATGTGTAAAGCCACGGGGCACACTTCAGACTTTGAACCGCAGAGCAAGGGAGCCCAGGCCGGTGTTTTCACAAGCTCAGGATTGAGCTCTAGCCCTTTGTAAACTCTTACTGGATTGCCTTGGACGTGGCAGAAGCAAACAGTCTGCCTCAGCAATTACAGACCCATGGAGAGGCTGCGGCAGCGGGCGGCTGCCCGGGGAGCAGTGCATGGCACCGCCAGACACGGGGCCGGTGACTCACGTCCTCCCAAGTCATAAACCCTAAGGGACTGGTAGGAATTGCATCCCGGCAGGGCCGAGACCGGGACCCTTGAAGTGGCTCCACTGAGGGGGCATCTGGGTGATGCTGCTGCTCCCCACACTGCCTTATTGACCGCTTAAATCCTCTGCAGATCAAAGCGGGTCTGAGAGTGTCTTCCTAATGCTGCTTGAACTACACTGACCTTTTCCTCTGGAACCTCTGTTAACTCCTGCCCATTACTCATTGTAAACAAAAGGGAGATCCAAAGGGTTTCCAATGGCCAAGATGGATGGGAAATGTTAGAAAGCTGGTGAAGGATGCTCAGGCAGATGACATGATTTAAGGAAAGCCAGGAATTCAGACCCGCGTGGGCTGGCAGCCCCAGTCCACATTGTAACACCTTTAATTCAGCCATGTCTTGTGTAAAAATGGTTTAGGAAAGGTGATGAGCTCAAACACTGGAGCGGTTCAAATATGATCTTTATAGGATTGATGTGGACCACACTGGACATCAGTCACCAGCGTTGCTGAGGACATGCCCCTGCCATGTCATGATCTGTAGCTATATCATACAAAACCACCCCATCAGGTTGGAGGGACCTTGAACTCTGGAGGAGCTCTGCTTGGAGCATTGAGCTTTGTGAACTCGGCTCTGCTTCCAACACAAACACTGTGCTGCCATATGGATATTTGGCACCACAGTTTATCCTCTGATTTCATATCTTATCCTCTTTGGGAAGTCCTCTGGTGTACCTCACGTTCTCTTTTCACTGGACAGACTATGTGTACAGGCTTGAAGTGACATTAAACCCCTTCATGGTCCATTACTCTCGTCATAAAAATGCCTTTTTTCATATAACAGATCAGAAATACCTGGTGAAACTCTGGGGATGTTTCTGCACAGGCTTCAGTAGGGAGGAATGACAATGCACCCCTCTCCCCAGACATAAGCCCGTGCTTGTTCTGTGGCACCGAAGTGATAGCTGCTGCTGACTGCAGCCACAGCCACTCCTGGGCTAGGACCCAAATCCTCCTCATCCTTTCCTGAGGTCAGGAAAGTGCTGGCAACTGAAATGAGATGGGTTTTGTGTGTGATGGCTTCTCAGGTTCATATTCAGGTACAAACATATGACTTATCTGACAATGCAGATCAATTCTTCATGCTCTGCAGTGGATCAGTGGTGATGCAGGAGGACCGGGAGATGACCACCGGAGCAAGCATCCTTCTCCTGGCTATCTCCAGCAGACCTGTTTCCCAGTGTTGATGTAAGTAGGGCTTGTCTTTCCCTGCCCATAACCCCCATTTGCTGCCTATATCAAGCTCTTTATCTCCCCTTGGCTGGAAACAAAGGCACAGGGTGCAACATGGTACCAGTTCCCCTTCCCATGGAGAGTGATAAAGCAGGGCCGCTCTCGCTCCCATCAGCCAAGTGGCGCCCGCTGGGCACTGCTCTGTGCCTGGGCACACTGCCTGCCCTGGGCCCCTTGCAGCCATAGATCAATTAATCTTTGACTTTCCCCATTCCCTTCCTGTGCAGCCTGGCCCTAGGCCCAGGAATTTTCTCCTGGAGTCCACTGTGAACCCTCAGGGAAGTGCTTTGGAAACATCTCTGCCCATCAGCCTCAGGGATTGGGGGATTTGGGGGCACTAATGTCAAGGATTTAGACTTTTTGGAAGCCACTGTACACAGTCTGGTACTGTGGGAGGGAGACCCAATTTGCTATGGAGTCTGGGCAGTTTGGTAACTCCTTCATGTTTTAGGTTCTTTTTAATGGAGCTGCAAGCAAGGGATGGGGAAAGAGAAGGGGAATAACGGCCACACTGTGCTGCCCTAAAACAAGCGGGTTTATGATAACTTTATGGCTTTAACCGCACCCTGTGAGCCTGCGTGGTGTCATTAACGTGGATAAACTGAAATCGCTGCTACAGTTTCACAAAGATAGGAGCAAGAAGGATGAAATGCATGAACACAAAAAGCCAGAGGCCAGTTTCACCCAGGGAAGCTCGAGTTTTGCAGGGAAGAGGGAAATCCTTTAGATTTAGGGTTTGTGGTCTGCTGGGCACACAGTGACCTCTGCTGTCTTCTCCCTAGCGAACCCCAACCTGGCAGGCGAAGGCAGATGGATACACATCTCTTACGGGGAGGATGAGCTGCTATTATTGGCAGGTCGAAGCTGTATTAATCACATCGCAAGTGCAGCACAACCAGGACTCCGCAGGCTCGCCCCAGCCATTCTTTAGTGCCATCTTCAGGCAAAGCTTCAATATTGCTGGGATCAAAAAGCTGAACGTGAAGGCTCTTCATCCTGGGATGCCCAGGCCTGGGAACAACTTTGGCACTCGCTGGGATCCATGCAGGTCAGTGATCTGATCAAGATCAATATCTTTCCAAGACTAGAATGATGGGCACAGATGGAGATTAGGTGCTGGGAAGGTTTTTCTGATACTTGAGCAGCCACCAGGTAAACTCCAGCCCAGAGATTTGGAAGTTGGGATCAGTAGCATTTTTCTGAATAAGGTATTCACTTACAACAACACATTTTTGGGTCTTTTTTCGAAGGGGGAGGGGGGGGGAATCAGGAAGGGCTGGGGATTCCCATTGTGCTGCCTCCTCCATTCTGCACAGCAGGCTCCAGGGGACAGGATGGGAGGGACAGGGAGGACTGCAAGTCCAGCAGCTCTGGCTCTGCAAAACCTGAAATGCTTATTGCACCTCCTTTTGCTCAGAGTGCTCCTAGCAGTGTTTGCTGGTGGGCATTAGAGCTGCAGGTCTGGCTGTACAGCCTGGATGGCCAGGCTGGGGTGATGTCTGCAGTCCTGGAGACATCTGAGGCTCTGAAGCAGGCAGGGGTTACATGTGCAGCCTGCTCAGCGCTGGAAACAGCCGCTCTACAACCTGTCATGCACATGCTAGGAGCAGCATCTCTGCTGTGCATGGTAGCAGCAAATGGAGCTGAAGATCCCATCCAGACTCAGAACCCCAGCAGCTCTGGGGTAATCCCCAAAGTCACTGGGGCTCTGGCATGCCTGTATCTCAAAGCTGTGACCCCAGCTTTGCCAGCGTAGGGATGCAGGATGAGAAAGGCTCCAGCCTTGCCTGCCTCCCGCACACATCTGGCACAGACATGGAGCTATCCTGCAGACTGTTGCTCACGTTCCTCTTCCGCTGGAGGGTTTTTCAAAGACCAGGCTTCCTACAGCTGATTTACAGCGCTTTCTAAAGCAAAGGAGAAGCCACCAATTATGTTGATGAAGAGCCTGACAGTAAACAGTGTCTCTTCTCTCTCTAAAAGAAAAAGACATGGAGAGAATTCAGCATCTTCCCAACATCAAAGCTAATAACAGAAGTGAAGTGAGACTCTGACCTTTAACAGCCCGCCTGTTAGTGTGGATTATATCATGTCAGCAGCCATCCGCAGTATAAACTATACCTGGCTTTGATGAGACCTCTTATAGACCTTTAAATGGGTGGAAACTCTGCACGGCTTTCTGCAGAGAGGAAACCACAGGAATACCAACGCATTAGCTACACAGCACATGGGATGAGGTATCCTGCTCGAGCTGCTGGATGCTGAGGCCTTTGTGAAGCTGTGTCTGGGAGCATGGAGCCAGGATAAGTTGTGGCTGTCCCTGCTAGCCTCCAGCTTTGGATATTTCAGAGTATTTGCACCAGTATCACCTCATAGACCTTTCCTGAGGGTTTGTGGCTGTGTCCCTGCTCTCATATTGAGAGGTTGGCTCTCTGCAGAGATTGACAAATTCATCTATTTGGGCTCCCTATTTTTACCGTTCTTTCTTTACTTTCCACCTAAAATGCCTCCCCTCAGATGCTCTGGGGATGGGCATTCCCCCTGAGATATGGCACCCATCTTCCTGTAGTGTCCTCTCTGGTTTCCTCAGGCGCTGGAGCAAACCTCAGGTTCCTCAGGTGGTTAACCAAGCTAGAGACCTTATAGACTTCCAATTTTCCCTGTGTTTTCCCCCTCCTCCTTCATCTGGAGACCTGGGGACAGCAAAATATAAAATTGCAGGGCTAAATATAGCAGGAGCTACTTCCAGTAATGTATTAGTCTTAGTGTCCAATAATTAAAGCTAAATGGGAGTAGAAAGTCTGTGTAAAGCATATGCATTGCCCATGTGAATACCAAGTGCTGTCATTAGGAGTGCAGCATCCCAGGGAGGCTCATGACCATGAGCAGGCACTGGCAGCCTGTGCTGCTAACAGGGAAGGTATAGGAAAATGCAGGTGACATTTAACTATTTGAAATCTTCAGGGATTCCAGGAAAAACATATGTTTTATGCCAATTCTGCTTTAGATTATGTTAGCAATTCCTGGGAGCCAAGAAGTAGTGCCTGTATGGAAGGAAACTGGGTTTCTTGCAGGACAGGCAGCTCAGTATTCAGTGCACTAGCAATGAAATGCAGAGAATTCTTAGAACTCTCATGCAGTAAAGCCACTATGTCTAACCTGGCTCTCCTGAGGGTATTTGGTGCTGCCATGAGCCTTTGCAGTGATCTTCGAGAAGTCCCATCAATTTACAGCATGGTGAGACCCCATGGTACTGCTAAGACCAAGCTCGGGTGGTGGGATGGTGCATGAACTATTCCAGCTTGAAGTAAACTTTTGCTGCCCTCCTGCTCCCAGTAACAATGGAGCCATTTGCTGGTTGATGCCAGAAACAAATCAGGGAGGTTTTTGTGCTGTCTCAGCATTGAAGTCTCCAAACCCAGCCTTTACCCCCACCTTGGGGCTCCTGTGCAATACAGAGATGGATTTGTGATCCACCTCAGTACTGGAGCATCCTGGCACTGCTCCAGTGGGGTAAGAAGTGTGTAAAAGCTCTTCTGCACTGAAGCTTTGGGAGTAGATAAGGGCAGAGCGGGATCAGTGATTGCAGGTGCTGGTGGCAGGACTTTTCCTTCTGCAGAGAAGCATTGGAAGATGATCGCCACGGCTCCCCAGTGAGGAGCCAGGAATAGTAGGTCTGATGGAGCCACGGAACATCACTGAGAAGCTGATCTAATTTCCTAATATGTCAAAACATCTCATTGACTTCTCAGGGGACTTATCCCTAGAAAGGAAGTTTTCTTAACCGTATCAGGAAGAAAAGAAGAACGGAGGAGGGAAAAAAGTCATCATTATGCTGACACCTGGAGATCACATTTAAAGCCAAGCACTAGGTAGGATAACTGCTCCTAAACAAAGCTGATTTATTAGGAAAACTCATCCATTTACAGTTCATAAGTTAAGGGCTCAGGGCTCTGTGCACAGCACTGTTTCAGACATCAAGGAATATGGTAATAATGCTTTATGGAAACAACTGAGACGTCCTTTCCACAGGTCCTGGCCATTTCTGTTATGAAATACACAATGCTTTCATGTCTTGAAGTCCTACGCATTGAGCCATAAAGACAAACATGAGTGATCTTGTATCTTTTGGGGCTTTATGGTGTTATAAAATATGTTTTATGTTCCAATCAGCAGCGACAATTTATGAACAGAGAGGCTTGAAAAGATATAACATCAGACTATGTATTTTAATATAGTTTGAGAGAACTGTAATGCCTTGAATGACATTTGCTCTCAGTGCACATGGAAAATGAATAGTAATGCAGTAGAGATTGATGGTTTATTTCATCAGGAAGGGTCTTCAGTGTGAAGAGTTTTATGAGCGTTATAGACAATAAATAGTTGGCTTAAGGAAGGCGATTTATTGGCTGTGTGGCTACCTTCTCTTAGAGTGCTCACATTTTCTCAATGCCTTATATGTGGAATTTGTTACAATCAATTCTAAGACTTGTTTGGTTTTTTTTTCCCCTCTTTGTAAGTATTAAAATTAGAGCTGGAGACAGACACCAACCATTTTTATTAATGTTTCATTTTATTTACACAATGTACCAGTTATAAGAATGTATTATGAAGTGATGCTGAAATGATCTATTTTATATGCAACTCCTCTGGGGAACGAGAATAAACCTGCTCAGAAGTGGAAGTAACGTGGGTGTCAGACAAGAGTTAGAGCATGTTCTTTGTTGAGTATTGGTCACGTTTAAACATCCTGTTTGTAAGATTACACCCAGTATTTATTGCTAGTGCTGGGGTTTTGTGAGTTCAGCATGTTTTGGTAAATCATCCTCAAAGCTCCTGTTGTAATTCATCTTTGGTTAAGCATCGCTGCAGA
The DNA here is from genome assembly GCA_039877255.1 of Loriculus beryllinus. NCBI lineage: Eukaryota > Metazoa > Chordata > Aves > Psittaciformes > Psittacidae > Loriculus > Loriculus beryllinus. The sequence goes on along the minus strand of JBCJKH010076092.1, from coordinate 7,249 downwards.
GCACGATATCCAAAAGGATGCTTGAGCTGGCTGTGGCACAGGGATTCAACTCTGCTGATCAAAGGCAGCTGCTGAGTCTTCAGTGACCAGCCTGTACTTTTGCTCCTGTGCTCAGACACTGGAGTAAACTCAGGCATGGGTAACTATTGCCATCCCACACCTGTCTTTTTGCTGCCATTTACTTATGCCCAAACCACTTCCAAACATCATTTCCAAGAGTTCCTTGACTAAAGATGCCACCAGGTCCCCATTATTTTATTAAAGTGAATTTTTTAGCCAGCACATTAGCAGGGAAAATTTGGGAAATATGCTTTTTTAAAGCCTCCTGGTAGGAAAAAGGGGAGAAAGATGAGAGCAGCCAAGTTTGCTTTCAAAGCAGGTGGGAGTCTTCTGAAAGGACTAGCTTCAGGTTTGTTTAATGCTGGGCATTGCAGCTGTAATTTGTTAGTCTGCAGTAAAGCAGAGAAGGTGGCTTGTCTACATGGAGGATTTGGAGCTATTGATGCCTCACATGAGAGCACCTAAGATCTCACAGTGAGACACTAGATCCCCTCAAGGCAATGCTGGAGGTGAATGCTTCATTCTTTAACATCCTCCTTATTGTATCTCCTGATTTATTTTCACTATAAGAGTTTTATTAATGCTGTTGACTCTCCTGCGCTTAGTACACAGCCCTCCACAGTAATTAAGCATTAGCTAATATCTGTTCATTGAAAACCATAAGAGAGCTTTATTAGCAGGCAGGAAAAGACTGCATTGATTTAGAAGACACAATTCACATGGTAATTTCCGTGCCACCTTAAAAATCACTGCAAAGTGATCTCTGGAAGGTAATAAACAAGATGCAGAATCACCATGATAACATAAATCACCGTGAACTCACTTGATATTAATAACGACTATGCCATGGATCCATCCAAGCGAATTGCTTTGTAATGCAGTATCAATGTCTCATTATTTAAAAGTGTTCCTAAAGTAAAGGGGGAAATGGGATCCTTTATAGGATATGTGGGATTTTATTAAGCTCTTATGTGTGGAAAGGAATGGGAGTGCATGGGTGAATCCAACAGTGGTGGCATCTGCTAAGGATGATCAGTTTGTCCTTTCAAATCTGTATCACCTGAGTTCCCCCATACAACGGCCCATCCTTAAAAAAACAGGGCAGGAAAAGCTGAAGCAGAGAAAATGATCCCAATCATCAACCTTCTTGTTCCAGAGCCCAGGACAAACAGGGAAAGGCCAATGGATGCATCTCCTCTCCTGCCACCACCTCCAATGCACATGATGCAGCCTTAGGAGTGTTACAAGCAGTTAGGAGCAAAGGAGGTGAATTAGACCCTTCTGGCTGGCATGCAGTGAATTATGTGTTAGCTCTACATACAGCCATTCATTAGAGATTTACCAGCTGCTTTTTGCCTAAATATTTGCTTAAAATCCTCAGCATATTTCATTCCATACATTATTTTTTCCTACCAGTTATGAATCAGGGCTAAAAGCATTTTAGAAAGAAAACACACTTTGCTGAAGTCAGAAGTTGCTTTCAATCAAAATCCACAAGAAACTTAAGACGGGTTGGAAATAGGAGGGGGGGGGGGTTAGTGTTCGCAGTGCTGGTTGTTCCAAGGTTTGGCTGGGATCAGTGGCTGGGATCAGTGACTGGGACCAACTCACCTGGGACAGATGCAGACAGCAGAGATGAGCTTTCTTCTGCACCTTTCAGCCTATTCTACCTCAGCACAATCGATAAGAGAAATTATTCTTTTTACTGTCACTGTTTAACTTTCCTGTGGTAGGAGCCAACTTTTCTGCCATTCCTTTAAGTACCCAAGAATGCAGTAAATTTTGCTGTCAGTCTGGGACCACTCCTTTAGCAGCCCTGAAGCTCATAGCCAATGCCAGTCATCCCCGACAATTATGTTGAAGGCTGTTGTGTTGGCCCCAATGGTGGTGGGAATCACTGTAGCCAAGGATATGGGAAGGCTACTCCATTTTATCTCTTTATTTAAGCTTTGTTTCTATTATGAAGTCAATATTTCAAACTTGCACTGAAGCGCTGAGATTCTGCCTGGCAGTAGCAGATTTCTAAGGGGTTGAAAAAAAATCTGTGCTTCTGTCTCAGCTATCATAGGGTTTTTCCCTGAATTTTGAGGCAACAGTTAATTGAATCCAGTTTTAAGATACTGTGGGATAATTGTATTTTAGAAGTTCTTCTTTTAAGTACAGCCTCAACTTTGATGCCATCCTAACAGAGACAACCAGAGAAACAGATTCCCAACAGAAACTTCCAGAATGTGCATCCCAAATCAGGATCTGTCTCCAGTGAGCAGCCAGACCCTCCTCTCATGCAAGTCAATGTGGTCATGGGACAATGAATCTGGATGAATTGATATTTGCTGAGGAATCCCTTCACCTCTCTACATTTGTGGAGCAATCCCAGTGCCCCCCAGTAAGGAAACTGGTACCAGTGGGAACCAATGTGGACTGCAGGAGCTTCACCAGTTCAGCTGCAAATCTGCCCTAAGTGATTTTTGTTTTACAGGTCCTTAATCCACTGGGTTAAAGCTTTACAGTGAACAGAGTACAGACCAGAAGAGTCCAGCACTTCAGATTGCAGCTGCTAAAGCCAGTCATCCCCCTCATCTCAGTGTCTGAAATAAATCCTTACATGGGTATCTTAAAGAGCTGGACTAACTCCCCAAAGCATTAATGGGTGTTAAGTGGTGTGCTGAGATAAGAGTACATCCCATTGTTAGGAATGACCCACGGAGCTCAGGGGTCAAGTGAAATTGTGCTTATCTGCTGGCAATTCAACCTTTTTTCTTCCTGTGTTTGCTGCCTAGAATTTTCTTCTAGGGGAGGAAAAAAAGAAATAGAAGAAGAAAAATGAAAGTGTAAACCAGCCTCTATCTTAATCAGGAGCCAAGGGAGAGATTCCCTGGGGGCTATTGGCAGATGAAAGGCAGACACAGCGCTTTGAGTGGAAAAGCCATGGGATGCCTTCCCTGCATGATGAACCACCAAATTATTACAAATAGGGAAGTCAGAGCTTCCTTCATGGAAAAAATGGTGCAGGAAAAGTCCTTTTTCCCACTAAAAATGGAGGAGACAGAAGTGTCCTCACTACTTAATGCACAGATGTTGGCACCAGAACCTGCAAACCTGGTGCCTCCTGCACGGCTGGGCCTCATGAGGATGGTGCAGTGGGAGCCCTCTGGTACAACATCTGCCTTGGGAAAGCAATAACAGCACAGGGCTTCAGGGGGGGAGCTCCAATTCTCCACACTTTGCTGAACTCTAGGGTTTTTGTAGCTGTAGCTGATGTGTTTTGGAGTGAACTGGGTGAGGGAAGATACCCAGCTCTGGAATGGACTCGCTGTTCTTGGCACAGCAAAGTCTGCTCTTCCTACCTGGGACATTGGCCCAAGGTTTGATTAAAAGCTTGTTGTAACCAGGAAGAAATGAGGTTCTTATGTACTGGGATAGTTCCCAGCACATCCATTTCACGGGAATGGCTTGCAGGGCTAGCAATGGCAATAGCCTGGGTCTGCCTTATCCAGGAGCACCTTCAGTGGGGTTAGAGGAGCACCTGAATAGCAAGGTGACATCAGAAGAAAGGATGAAGTGGGATAAATGCTCTTTAAAAGCAAATACAGAACATTTTTTCTTTAGTGGCAGGGGACCAAGTTCTTTAAAATGAAGAACTTGAAGCCACAAGTGGAACAAGCAGCTGAACTTTATTGTAGCTCTCATGACAAAGGCAAAGGGGTTTTGATCACCCTGTGAAATGTTACAGGCTGCTGGGCTGCACGCAAACTCTCCTAAATAATCCTACCTCATTTCCCAAGCTCTGCAGTCTTTCTGAGACCTAAATCAGCATTTAGCTGGCTGGGCAAATTCCTGCTCCCACTGAGGCTTTGCACTCACTTGCAGTGGGACCGGGATCTCTCCTCCCTGTTTCCTTGTTGGACATCGTGCCAGAAGGTTTCTGTGTTTGTCACGACCACAGAAATGCCTTTTGGCATTAATTCCATGCAACCAGAGTTGAGATTTAAGGTGAATTTAGGATGAATAACCTCTTGGCTCTGACCTGCTTTCTGCTTAAATAGCACATGGGGAAGGCAACATCCCTCCAGCTGATGAATATTATTTGAAGGCTAAACCAATCAGCTGTGTTCTTCCCCATGCATTAAAATACAATATCCATATACAATGACAAATATTCAAATGAGTGGCAAAGAGCAGATCTCTGACACGGTGTGTTAAAGCAATTTGTTTATAACTTGGGATTTCCCAACAGCTTTGGTTTCAGTGACGAAGGAAACCTGGAGTGTTGCAAAGTTGGATAGGGAAGCTTCCACTGAGCTGTCAAGTCTGAGCATGGAAATGAGAATGCATATTCTCCTTCCTTCTGATTAATAGTTCCAGTCAACATCAGCTAAATTATTCCTATTGACAGATCTATGAAATACTTGCAGAATCAACAGCTAGAAAATGGATGGCAATGCACTGGCACCATAAAGCCATAACATTTGTGTCTATTGCAATCAAGGCTTTAAAACCTAATTACTTCTGGGTGACATCAGTCATACATTTTCATGTGAAATTACAGTGGCATGCAAGTGCCCAGCAAAATAAAAGAAAACAAATGATGTCCTATAATAATGGAGAAGTGAACTATCATTTTTAATCTGGCATGAAAGCTCCAACTGATGAAGCTTAATACAACTTGTTAAAACACCTAACAAGCGAGGAAGTGATTAAGTATTGTCCTTTTGCCTCTGGGAAATGGGATCTGCTCTCAGCAAGCACACAGTGACTGAGATAGCCCTTTGGAGCTGATTGAGCTGCACATAAAGTAACTTCTAATGATCTCAGTCCACTTTGAGCCATAAAGATTTAGAAGGGACAATATTTTAGAAATGATCAAGTTCCACTCTTTTTATTAGTGAGGATAAAACACCTTTGTGGAGGAAATTAAACAGAATAAATTGCTGAAGCCTTCTGCAGCTTCCATCATTTAGCGGTGTCGGAAGAGCACAGCAGACACCAAGGGAGAGCAGGAGCTCATCCACAGCAGAGTGAAGCGAGGGGAATGACTGCCTTCTGCTGCCAGACTGAAACACAAGGAGCTTCCAGGCTGTGTGGAATCCTGTGGCTGGTAAAATCCTTCTGGACAACTCCACTGTTGTGATGCTTGCAGAGAAGAGCACGAAGACATCTCACAGCCTCCAGCTCCATTACCTTTGTGGTGCGCCTGTGTTATCTCCCTCTATCCCTGTGGGGAAACTGAGGCACTCTGAAACTGTGCGGGGTTTGGGGATGTGCTCCCTCTGCAGCCAGGGCAAAGGAGCAGCATCCTTCTGAGGAGCATGAGGAAGACCTGGGGATGCTCCTGCCCTGCTCTCTGAATTGCTGCGTTACTGCCAAATCCCCTCCAGCACTAACCTCTCTACAGGGATAAACCCACAGAAGTTCCTGGTTCCTACAATGGACCACGGCACAACCTGCTGCAGTTTTTTCTTCTGATTTTAATTAAGGACACGTTTTTCAGGAGATGTTTCTTTTATGGTGCTTAAATTAAGTTTTCAAGGTTAATTGTCCAATTTGATGTCTTTGGTTCAATAAATAATTCAGAAACGGTTTACGTCCTCCCATGTAAAGATGCCTACTGAGGTTACAGTTGCAGCCAGGCACTTCCTCTGATGTGCTATTAGCTAATGTGCTGAAGGCTTTTCCACCTCATTTTGGAAGCATTTATGCTCTTCAAGAGGACATTTGAATGGAACTGAAGTTCACTGGAAGGGACCATAGTGAAGATAGCCAAAGCCACTGAGCTACTGATAAAGTCACTGCCAAGCATCCATCGTCCAGTGACTTTCCTGCTGTCAGCCACCGAACAGCAATACCACAGCAATAACGTTAGGTCTCAATAACAACCCACCAGACTTCAGTTCAGCAGGTCAAATTGAGGAGCCTTTTACACGCTCTTTGGGGACTCTTTGTAGAGCAGCTAACTCAGACAACCCTTTTCTGTGACCCTGAATTGTTACCCAGGCTGATAGGAGATGCTGCTAGAAACTTCACGTCGCTGAGCTGCTGTGTGGTATATATGAAGTTGCTTCTCTTAATCACATTTTTATAGCTCTCTTGCAAACAATTTACAAGACTGGTTTTCCTACAGGCTTTGTATAATGGGATCAAAACCCTGCTGGGACTTCCAGGTACCAATGCAAAAAAACCCCCCTATAAATCATGAATATTCCTGCAGTGCCTTAGTGTGAGTTCCAGGGTTGGGGGATTCCCAAGGGAGTGATGCCGAGAATGGTACGTGCTTCTACCCCCAGGGACCTGGACCTGGTGGAAGAGAAGGATGTTGCTTCTTTTATTAACATCGGAGGAGTCTCAGGGGACCAATTAGTTAATGTCTGTAGCATGTTACCGATATATAAAGCAAAAGATTTGTAGTGCTTACTAAATACCGGTCTTTTCCCTGTTAATCAAACTCCATGCTGCATTAACAGCATCAGGATTTCAGCAAATCCACCAGCCCCAATGTGTTTTGGTGCTTTATAATCTCAAACCCATCGTCCCTCTCAAGTACCAGGACAGGTGTGCTGGCACCACTCTCACCCCTGTGTCAGTAGATCCTGGTGGATTCAGGTAAGAGCTGTAGTTGGATCGGTCCCGGTGCTGACACTGCAATGCAGCTCCAATGCAGAGCTCCTGGCAGAGGGACATTGATTCAGTGGTACCGTTGCTGTCCTTTAAATAAAGGTCATGTTGCAGGGGCTGGCTCTGCTCGTGTGTGTACCTGGAGGGAAGGCTGGACCAGGAGTTTGGGTAAGAGCGAGCTGCGGTGTCCTGTATTAGTGCCGGGGTGGGATGGAGCCCTTGGTCTGCTCACCCTGTGTTGAGGATGCAGAGGTCTCCCCAGGTAACCAGGCACAGGACATGGGTATTCCCTCACTCTGCATGAGCCTGGGGGCTCAGCAGGGTGAAAGCGGTACCTAGAGGATGCTATTTTCATGCATATTTCCAGCTGTCTAGTTACTCCAAAACCTATTTTTTGATCTACTCACAGAGAAAAAGAAATAAACCCTGAATTTTGCCTGCTAGAGCAAATTGTGGCTGCAAATATTCCCACTTCAAAAAAAAAAAAAAAGCAGCTATTGGCAAGCTGGCTCATAGCTGAGCAGGGCTTGCAGAGCAGCAGATTCCGAGGCTTGTAACTGGCAATGTATTCAGGAAG